>JALHBL010001247.1:0-166985 GCA_023638675.1 Camponotus pennsylvanicus
ACGATCGAAATAGATATAAGAGATCAGTTGGGAAAGAGCATACCATTCGAATTCGGAACGTTGACGGTAACTTTGCATTTTGGGTGTATCGATTAGATATTATAAAATACACGGAATCCGCGAAAGAGAAAAACGCATTTGACCGTTCATTATTATTATTATTATTAATGGACTATTACTCGATATATCACGACGAATTACAGAACGGAGGCGGTCGCGGTGGCGGAATCCCGCGAGTTTTCGTCGGATCGCCCTATCAGCGCGGTCACGGAATCGGCAGTTTTCTCGGGGGATTATTCAGACGCGTACTACCATATTTAGGTAAAGCCGCGCGAGCTGTGGGGAAAGAAGCTTTACGAGCTGGCGTTAATGTAATCGAAGACGTCGAAAACAATACACCATTTAAGGTAGCGGCCAAACACCGTTTTGAAGAATCGCGGGACAAACTCAAGAGAAAAGCCAAAGAAAAAATAAGTAGTCTAATGAAGGGCTCGGGATATAAGTCTGATGCGAAAATGCATGTAGCTCAGTTCCCTTTTGTCGGGCTTGATAATCACATCGCGCGATCCGCAATAACATCGGCTCGTAAGCGACGACGGACGAGTAAGAAAATCAAAGCGGCTGGGAAAAAAAGAACGAGTACAAAAGCACAGAGAAATAAAAAGAAGAAGAAAAGCCGTACGGTTGTGAAAAAAAGACTTAAGACGTCTGCGAAACGACGTTCGAAAATCGGTAAAAAACGTACCGTATCCGATATATTTTCTTAAGTGCTTATATTCGGAGCATTCTAATTTAACGACGGAGGCGAGCGACGGACGACAGCGGGCAATTTGCGATAAAGAAATATGTCTTTTCTTCACACGCATTCGAGCGAGTGTTTAAAGACTGAACTCGATCTCTTCTCTCTACCACCTACGCAAACTAGCATCGAAAATTCGCAATGGATTCATTACAAACCCGTGACCTCTCTCTCGGACGACTCGCCGATAGAATTCGTCATCCCCGGACACGGAGAAGAATATTTAGATCTCACACACACCATGCTGAGTCTTCGTCTACGCGTAGAAACAAGCGCCGATTCCACGAGACAAACTTCAGGAACAAGCGCCGAAAGAATAGCAGCCGTAGGCCCCGTAAATCATTTGCTTCATTCTATCTTCAATCAAATCGATGTGTATTTCAATCAAAAGCTCGTGTCGCCTCCAAACAACGCTTACGCGTACCGCGCGTACATAGAGGCGTTGTTAAATTATTCTTCACCCGCAAAAACTTCCCATCTAACTTCCTGTCTATGGGACATGGACACACCTGGACACATGGACGATCTGCTGGAATCAAATCCCGGCAATCCCGCTCTCGCGAGACGCGCTCGTTACATTTCCGGAGGGAAGGCGTTAGATCTCGTAGGACATCTCCATTGCGACGTTTTCAATCAAGACAAATTTTTAATTAACGGTGTAGAAGTACGGTTGAGATTCGTTCGTTCGAAAGATTCGTTCTGCCTCATGGAAAGTAGCGGAACATCGAAAATTCACATTCTCGACGCCACCTTGCTCGTTAGAAGGGCGAAAATAAGCTCGGGTTTGTTACTCGCGCATGCTAGAATGATGAGTAAAGTTACAGCCAAGTATCCGCTCACGAGAGTCGAGGTTAAAACATTCACGATTCATAGCGGCGTTATGGGTGAATCGTTAGATAATGTAATACTCGGTCAATTACCGAAGCGAGTAATAGTCGGTTTCGTTAGTAATAAAGCGTTTAACGGTGACAGAAAATTAAATCCGTTTAATTTCAAGAACTACAGAATAAATTTCTTTTCTCTGTACGTCGATGGCATGCAAATCCCCAGTAGGCCTTTGCAGCCGGCTTTCTCCGAGGAGGAGCCGCTTTATATCGAAGCTTATCAAACGCTTTTCTCGGGAACGGGCATTCATTTTTTGAACGAGGGAAATTCTATAAGCAGAGACGATTATTTCAAAGGATATACTTTATTCGCTTTTGATCTTACTCCCGATCTATCCGCTAATTGCGCTGGACATTGGAATCTCGTCAAACATGGTAGTTTACGATTAGAAGTGCGATTCGTAAAGGCACTTTCCGAGACGGTTAATTGTATTATCTATGCCGAATTCGATAATGTCATAGAAATCGACTCGTCTCGTCAGGTCATCGTCGATTTTTCGGGGTAAATTCCGTATAGACGCTTAAAATTGTTCCCCCACTACCTCGCTCAAAACACCGTCATCAACACGCAGCGTTTCGAAAAATATTCAGTTTCGTTGGAGACACGCTCGGCGTAGTTGTTTCACATAGAGCCTCGCGTCGAATCACATAAGTTTTACGTAAGATGGATATAGTCGTCGATATTCAGGGTTTCCGCGATGCGAAGAAAAAGTTTATCCCTAAGGAGGTTGCTGTTGTAGCGATTGACGCTCCAATCGTCAATCATTGGATTATGATACCGCTGCATTCGTTTGCGGAATTACCCGAGAAAATAAGGCAAGAAAACAACTGGCTCACGCGAAATCATCACGGCATTGAATGGTTCGATGGCGAAACTGATCCGAAATATTTTACATCGCAACTGCGGCAAATTACAAGATGTGTGCGCCACATTTATGTTAGAGGAAACGAGAAAGCGAGTTATTTGAGGAATCTACTTTCTAGAAATATATATAATTTGGAAGGCATCTCACCGGCATTCAAAAATCTGACGGTAGAAGAAGAGTGCGGACATCACGGATTTCGAAAATTCGGAATCTTTCATTGCGCATTACGCAACGCTCACAAATTAAAAAGCTGGATAGCTGCGCAAAATAATTTCAACAGCGACGGAGACAACATTACCCAAACGACTTGTAGTTCTCCCGAAATTTTGATAGTAAGCGACGACGACGACGACGAGGATGAAAATGAAAATATTAAAGGACAATCAAATAATAAAATAGAGAAGAAAAATCTGCAAAAAATCGAACGTACGGCTATTAACCGCTCCACGCAAACAGACATTGAAAATCCGTTAGCTGTATAAGCCGAAAATAAGCCACCAAAAGAAATTATTCAAATAATACCGTTTGTTCGCTCGTCTTCACTGCAAACAAATGGACTCTCGCGAAATTCTGCAAGCATTGCGTCAGCTAGATGCCAAACATGTGGGAGTCTATCCTGCCGACAGATTGCCGATGGTGTGGACGAGGTCGACGGCCATCGTCGCTAATACGGACAATCATAATCGCCCTGGAGAACACTGGATCGCTTTCTTCCTCGACGAAGACGGTACAGGAACATACTTCGATAGCTACGGATTACCGCCCTTGTATCCGGGTTTTTTCCTACGTCTCCGACGAAATTCCAACATTTATCGATGGAATACCGAACAACTACAAGGACTTTTCTCTCAAACCTGCGGACGCTACAGTTGTGTATTTTTATATTATATGTGCAACGGTTACGATCTTGATCGGTTTCTTAGTCTTTTTTCCGAAGATTGCGAACATAACGATCGTTTAATCGTGCAATTATTTCGTAAAAATTTTTCTCCGGGAAAAAGAAACTTGTAAAATATTGCGTTATCTGTATGTGTGGGTGTGATGTCACATTTAATCTTATAATTTCAAAAATAATAAGTTACAAAATGTAATACAAATGTAATAGTAATAATAGTAATAAGAATAATAGTAATAAGTATATATAATAGTATAATAAGAATATTATCTTATATAAAACCAGTGCCACACAATAAATGCGCGACTTTTTGTCTTAAATCGACTAATATTTTTCTCATTCCCCTCATCCCCTCCTTTATACACCTGTATAGCGTCCCAAACGCCCGAACCTGCGAACCTGTACCATTCCTGTCTTTATCACCTTTTCATACCTTCTTTTTTGTCAATGCGATGACGCCAATGCGGTGACGTCACCTACCGCCGTCTACCGCGTCACAAACGTACCCGCGCGTGCACGCTCCGTCTTTTACAGCAACGGTAGGGTGGGGATCATGGATGGACATAAACCTAACGTAACCCCAATGTACCGATTCTTCTTCGCTACACCACGACCGCCATTTTGTCGGGGTGCCGCCATCTCCTTTCCCTCCGTGGCCATATTGTCGGCTCCTACCCACGTGCTATATTTTCTCTCTCGTTTCCCCCCTCAAATCCGCGCCAATCAGAGCCTGGGCCACTACCGGACGAGCCAATCAGAGCCTGGGCCACTACCGGGCGAGCCAATCAGAGCCTGGGCCACTACCGGGCGAGCCAATCAGTGCCTGGGCCACTACCGGGCGAGCCAATCAGAGCCTGGGCCACTACCGCGCCAGCCAATCAGAGCGCTCCTTCGTCTCAGCCAGGCCACGCCCCCGGCGCCAGTGGGCGAGTGGTGGGGGTTTGTTTTGACGCCCCGTAGTGGCCCACTAACTACTAGTTTATATAAATTTAAAACATTTTTTCGTTTAAGTGAGGCTGATGCTGTTAGGCATTATTATTGTACAATTTGTAATCGAGAATTAAGATCAATGAATGATATTTGTCTGTTGTGTCGTCAAAAAAATAACGCCTATTTTATCGAGCTATCTTGCACAATCAATTAAGAGAAATGTACGCAAGACCTTCATTTTATGATAAACTTCAAAGTCGATTTGAACGTCCAATGCAATTTCCTGGAAGTATAACGGATATTTATGATGGACAGTTATATCAAGAATGGTTTAACAATGGATTTCTTCGTGATCGTAACAATATTTCTTTCACATGGTATACTGACGGTATACCAGTTTTTAAATCATCAAAAATAAGTCTTTGGCCAGTATATCTTACTATTAATGAATTGCCTTTTGAAGATAGAAAAAGAAGAGAGAATACTTTACTTGTCGGATATTGGTATAATGATAAAAAACCGCAGATGAACACATTTTTGTATAAGTTTATGAAAACATTCCAGGAAATTGCTGAAGGTGTTCAAATTACATTACCTGATAACAACATTATTATTGTGAAAGGTATAATATTAATGGGAACTTGCGATCTTCCTGCAAAATGTGATTGTTTGAATTTTATTCAATTTAATGGCGATTACGGTTGTCATTCATGCGGTTGTCATTATGTAAAGGTGAACACATTGAAATTGGTCCTCGAAGTCATGTACATGCTTATCCATTTGAAAATGAATTAACTCTAAGAACATCTCAACAATCTATTGAATTCGCTAATAGAGCAAAATCAGACACACCCTTTATGGGAGTAAAAGGTCATACAGTCATTTCAAAAATAATGCCAGATTTTATTAATGGAATGGCAATTGATCGTATGCACTGTGTTGATGGTGGCGTAATGAAAAAACTGATGACGTTTTTTTTGATCAAAAATACTCGGGTACTCCATTTTCTTTATATGCAGTTATAGATATTATTAATAGGCGACTAATAAGTATTAAACCTCCGAAGTTTATTCATCGCATGTCACGTTCAGTTACAGATTTAATGCATTGGAAAGCGTCAGAACTAAAGTGTTTTTTTTATTATTCTATTCCTGTTTTCGAAAATATAATGCGCGCAGATTATTTCGAACATTATCTACGATTAGTTGTAGCTATAAAACTTCTAAGTTCTGATGTAATTACAGACTTTATGATACAAGTAGCTCAAGATTTATTACGACGATTTGTTCGTGAATTTCAAGATATGTACGGAATTCAATTTTGTTCGATAAATATTCATGTATTGTTACATTTAGGGAATTGTGTAAAAAAATTAGGACCCTTATGGGCTTATACATGCTACGAATATGAAGATTTAAATGGTCAATTATTAAAATTAATTCATGGTACACGTCACATCGATACACAATTAGCTAATTCACAAAATCAATTCATCAAAATGATTAGAATATTAGAATTATTGCAAAATATTAACATTGAAAATTTTTGTATGAGAAAAAAGAAACAAGTTAGGATTATACAACAGATATACCCACATTGTTATAGTGTTGGTAAATACAAAATACAACCAATTACAGATATTATTCGAAATGCATTTGATAATAGTGAAATAATATATGATAATTTTACAATATATCAGTATTTCAGACTTCTTTACAATAACAAACTGTACGTATCTAAAATGTATAATAGAATTCTGCAAAGTGAATCATCTATAGTACGATATTATCAAAACAATGAAGAGAAATTAGGTTCCATTTACTGTTTTGTTAAGCTTTCAAATTGTAATCAGCTTACTTGTAATTGTTGTCACCAACATTATGTAATTATTAATGAAATTAAAAAACACGATGTATTTAACACTGCAGGCGATCGATTTGATTATTCTACTACACAATTTTTATATAAATGTTATGTAACCAATAATTTATATGCTGTTAAGGTGAATACTCTTATGACAACTTGTATTTAAATGAATTTTGATAATCAAACATATGTTGCTTTTCCTATTAATAAAAAAGAATTTGAATGAGAAAAATTTGTTTAATTTTTTTTATCTTTTTATTTGTTTAATTTTTTTTATTTGTTTGACGACACAATGGACAAATCCTTGCAATTGGACCTCCTTTACTATCTTAACTCCTATATATAATGAAATTGAAGGTTTATTATAGGGCCATAATTTCGACTCGGGTTTAAGCTTATAAATTCTCAATGATCCGCAGCTACTACCACATTATAGTAATCTTTGATATAAAATTTTCTCCGTGTAGAAGAAGAAGATTTAAGTGACCTGACGGAAATATTTATAAGTATTAGAAATATTTTAAATACTAATATAATATAATGTTAATCTTTCTGATTAAACTAACCGTTTTCGAGAAATTCCAAAACTTCTTTTATTCTTTCCATGCCTTGCTAAGGTTCCTTTAATTAATTAATTTACTATTCTATATACTGCCTATAATATCTTATTTACATAATCTAATTATTGATAACATATGCCGTTTTAAACACTTTTTTCGTTTTCTTTTAATCAGTTTTTTTTGTTAATGTTGGGATACAATAGGTTTATCCAAAGATGTATGAGAAAAATACATACATAACATAAGAACCAATAGCCGAGGTGCTAATAGATGTATGATTTAATATTATTGCTTGGATAAAATTATCATTGTTTCTTAGAACGATTAGATATTTTATTCGTTTATAGTGATGTTTATTTCACTTAAATAAAACATAATTTAAATAAAAAATAAATATTTTTAATTAATTTTGAATAAAAATATTAATTATATATTAATATTAATTATAATATTTATTTTTTTCGATACTTTCATTTAATTATATATAAGTTAGTATACAGTAAAATTTATTACTTATAATTAAATAATCAACAAAACCATATTATTATATATAAATTTATAAATTAATTAATTAATATTAATTAATATTACGATCTTATATTTGTCTTAAATACATAAATACTTCAATTAAAGAAAAAGTGATTATGAATTATACATACTTAATCAGATTAATTATTTTTGTTAGTGCATGTTTAAAATGGAATACATTTGTATTTTAATTTCATTGGGTGTGTTGCAAAATATTATCTTTTTTTTATTCAATGCAAATGTCAAGAAAGTTGCATGTTTTAATGCGTGGTTATTTTTATTTTTTATTATTCCTAGGTCAAAAAATAAATAGCATAGAGACTTCTCGCTCTAAATGAAGAATTAATAAAAGAATTAATTCCAGATAGGATTGCGAGCAAGTTTTCTTTATAGTTGGAAGCGTCTAACAAGTGCTTCTGTTATTCAAGGAGAGGTATTATTTATCCACAGCATGGTGTCTGAAAACTTTTCGCGGTCCCGAAGTGTGAAGATAAATTGTTTCAAATTAAGAAGGAAGCTTACGCCGCGCGCCTACACAGGTTTTATTTGAACCTATCGTGCTACTTTAGTTCCTACTGAAAGAGGACCTATTTTAATTATCAAAATATTGACAGCATTTTTAGTTTCAAAATAGCATTAAAGCAAAATTTACAGAATTCAAAATTCAATGCAGGAGTAAACAAGTATAATATCATCAAAGTAGGTTATTGCCACTCGTATAAGCAATAGATCTGTTAAGTAGGTGCAAATTAGTTTTAAAAGTGTCAAAGTAGGATCAAGATTTCGACTCGGGTATCGCACCAATTCATTCGGTGGTCGAAGATTGCCGAAACTGTCGAAATATATAGCGCGATTCCCCCTCTTTGCATACGCTACCCTATGAGTACCTGGTCCTTCGACGCTATCCAAATTTACAATGCCGCTCTCGTTTTGATATATACCACCGATCGGTAATGAGTTGCGCATGAAAACACCTCTAAAATATGGAATGCGTATACGTAAATATGGATACGTTTTGCCAGTTGCAGTAATTGTACGTTGGTAGTTGCGCCCTGCGGCATTTTTAGCGTCTCTTTGACGTTTTTTTTTTCTCGTTGAGGCTCCTCGTCCGTATTTGTAAGGAGCGAGATATAATCCGCGACCTTCCATGGCGCGATTGTGACGTATATAATACAACGTTACACCATCATCCAGCCAGTAGAGCGACTTTTTAGTTGCGGGCAACAGATATTCCTACCTCAAGGAAACTGTTTATCTGACAATACATTTGAAAAATTACTGTTTTAAAAAACAAAAATATTTATAAAATATTTTATAATTTAAAATATTTTATAATTTAATTATATTTAATTAAACCCCTATAAAACTATAGAAGTTAAACACATATAATTTTGTTTCTAAATATATTTAACATATATTTAATGTTTTTTAAATTTTTAAGAAATGTATAGATACTTTAATCTATACACACCTTAGTGTAATGTAATAGACTAATCCGTCATACAATAACTTATGATAAATATTGCTCGATAAATATTTCCTCTATTATTTTATTAATGAAATTAACATATTACATAGACAGGAAACATAAACATTTTCTAACTTCTTTCTGCAAAAAAAATTTTTTATTTATATATCTAATAGAAATCCTCAGAAAATTTGCATTTGTATTAACCAAATTTGTAATAATTATCATTTCGTAACAAATAACTTTATAAACAAATGTTAAATAATCGTTACTCTTCAGCAATTTCATATGCCTATGTATTGTCATTTCTATTATTTGTACAAACAAACAATAAATAGTAAAATATCAAGAATTCGTAATTGCTATTGATAAAGATTTATTTAATACTGCTTTTAAATGACAGAAGAAAATCATAGATCTTTGACATGCGATTTTAATTAATAATTAATTAATAATTAAATTTTAATCAGGTACTATTCTGTGTTTTAATAAAAACTTATTGTAAAAAGACGTAAATAAAGAGATACAAAAATATATATTGTGACGTGACGTTTTTCTGAACCGTCCGTCACAAGGGCGAAAATCGACCGTGGCAGTCTTTTTCGGGGTCTGCGTCCCTCCCATAGCGGAGAAGTAACGGTCCTGCGTTTGCGCTACGCGCGTTTACGAATTTTCACGTGATCTCGATATAGCGGCGAGAATCGGTGCCTTAAACTATGGAAAATTCTATCTCATTGTCTGAAGGAAGATTGGAGCGAATCAGCGCAGGAAATTAGAAGACAGAGAGTGGAGCCCTGGCTAGAAGTCGCGGGAGCACGTCAAGTCAGGTTATCATTTCAATATAATAATTATCTCGCTACTGTCGAACAAAACATCGGCCGTTAATTCTATTAATTATTCCTAGCAGCCAAGAGGGTTTCCGACAAGAGGACGAAATACCGAATTTGTAAAGTCGATGAGGGGAAGTCCACTCTGTACAAAAAGACACGTGAGAGACATGGAGCATTGCTACATCAACTCCGGCCCGGACTTTGAAACATGGGGCAGGATTACGTGAACGACCGGCGGACGGAAACCCTGAGTCCGAGAAGGATCCCCGCGGAGCGAGAGCGAACGCTGCCATAAATATCGTTCATAAGCTGAAAGCTTAAAGGGCCTAATTACAGCCGTGACAATTGATAACGGCGCGACACGACCCTGCGCCAATTAAAATTTGCCAAGCGAGGATCAGAACAATGCGCTACCGGCGTGTCTCCCGTGAGCCTTTCTCTCCTCATTGTCCGCCTAGCTTTCAATAAAAGAGGACGTAGCCTCCGAACCTCCACACCCGCTGTCGCTATCGTAAAATTGTCCGAGACTCTTTTGAGTGAGACGACCAAGTTGTGAGGCTACCGATTTCACGCCGTGCTTGGATGGATCGTAATTAACGCTCATAATAATCGCATCGCTCTAATTGGTTTTGGTTTCGTTCGCGTAGTGCGTTCGATACATTCTTTAATTTCGCGTTTGCTGACGATCGATGAGCAGATCGATCCATCCATGCCTAGGACATTTTACCGCGACTTCTCCAGGAACCGCCGCCGCCAGTCACTCTGTAAATCTTGTGTTCGCGTCTTTATGTAATTGAGTTGTAAGCTATCGTGTTCTTTGTGTTCTCGTGCGATAACTTGCTTATCGATATCGATCAATTCGCGCTTCTACGCATTTCGTACACAATTCAATGAAATTCATTATTGCGTCTTTATCATTTTGCGTATACCGAGTGAATGAGTATCGACATTATCGTCTATATTTGCGGCAATCTTTAGCCTGCTGTGAACGCTGCGCGGGCTCGCGAACTCGAGTGTTGTGCGGATCGAGACCGAGATATTTTACGGAAAATTAGACCGAAAATGCCGCGATTGTATTAATTCGATGGTATCTTATCGTTGTTTAGTTTTTTTCATCCGGGTCGTTCGTTTGTAATTTGATCCATCTCGCTCGCGCCCGATAACCATCGCACACATCGATGCCGCGTGAGCATAGGTCCTACCTCGTAACTTCATCGACTGCGAGCCTATTAATCGATTTCGCTGCGTTAATTGCGTCGATCACGCACTGTATTTTTATCTTTATCTCCCTATTTATCTTAATACATTATTTTACTATATTACAAATATGTTCTGGCTATTTTCGGCTTTGTTCTCGATCTCCTGTCCTTCATTCTGACTGACCCAACCTTCTCTCCTACATTATTGAGCTATCGAGCTGATTAACATCCTAAAATCCGTCGTATTCGCCTCTCCGTCTCCATTTTCGTTTAATGTCGATATTTTTGTGTAATTTTGTATGGTACGGTCTCCCATACCTGGCGCTCAATCATTTAGAGAATTTTCGCGAGTATTCTAGAGTTGAGACGTGAGATCGCGGATCGCGCCAAAGGTGTGTCGTGGAGCCGATCGTGCGGCCCCGTACGATCCAAGAAAAGCACGATTACAAATTGGCGCCCAATGTGGGACTCTGACAAAATTAAAACGAGGCAATAAAATCAAATCAGCAAGATAGATTGAGCTAGGAGAACGAGAACCCCTTTCTCTTCACGTGATTACTAATTTTTGAATAAAAATTGAGCTTGACTACTGTTGAACATTGATATTGAATATATTTGTGATATTCTCGTGATGATTTTGTGCTAATAAAATTTTCTTCCAGGGAAATTTTATAACTTTTATGTAATTTGTGTGCGTTACATGGATTATCTGTGGGAAACATGGAATTTCGTGTGCCAAGTAAAATTAAAATTGAGGAACAAAATAATATTTGCGTTGCCGGTTATATTATATGACTGCTAATATTTCGTTTGTTTCGTGTCGTGTTTGAATTGTGCTTGCTCAGGTTACGAAAAAAAGTCGTCGCGTCATTGTTCAATTTCGTTGTCGAGTTTAGTTAGTTTTTGCGTTCCATTGTTCTCGCAGAATATTCTCGCGTGTGTTTACGTTTACGATTCATGTGACTTTGGGGAATTAGATTGCACGATTTTAAAATTGATACAGTCCGTCCGCGTAAACTTCTGCGGAAGCCCGCAGCAAGTACCCAGGTAGCAAGGTGACGTCTATATGACGTCATTAGTTAGTCATTTTAGATAATTGACGTCATATTACCTATGTAAGACGTAATAATGACGTTATTTTTTTAACCAATTAATGACGTCCTGTGTTTATCCAACCTACGACGTACTTGCAACGTCATATTTTTTCCAATTATTAACGTGAAACAGATACTCCAATCGACGACGTACTAGTAACATCATTACAGCAACCAATTAATGACGTTCCGTATTTATCCAACCAACGACGTATTTGCAACGTCACATCTTTTACCAATTATTAACGTCAGACGGATACCCCAATCGACGACGTACTACTAACGTCATTATAGCAACTAATTCATGACGTCCTGTACCCAGATAGCCAAGCTTGATATGACATATTCAGCAAACAAATGCATCGCATGTATTATTATATATGTATTATATATATATATATATATATATATATATATATATATAGGTAAGCCATTTTAATTAACGCACGCAATTATTTCGGAAACAAAGCATTTTAGAGAAAAATGTTTCAGCAAAAGTTTTATGGTTTCGAGGGGGCCATAAGATGGTATTATTGGTTTGACCTTGAATAGTTATTTGAAGGTCACATGAAGGTCGCTTCATTTTTTTAAATTGTACTCCCTATTTTTTATTACATACTCTTGTAACTGACCTCGATAGCTTTCCAAAACACTTATGATGAAGTATTTTTCATTAAGTATTTTTCGAGTTATGAGACTTGGTATTATTTTGACATAAAATACAAAATATCTCGTAAAATATTCTTTTTTCTATAGTCTTACCTTAATACTTTTATGCACAGAATAATGGGGCAAATCAACTGGTATAAAGAAAACACATAGTTGACTTAAAGAAAAAAATATGAATTTGCAACGAGCAGCTACACATTTTTACTTTAAGACAACTATATGTTTTAATTACACTAATTGATTTGCCTCATTATTCTGTGCATAAAAGAATCAGGGTAAGACTATCAAAAAAATAATATTTTATGAGATATTTTGTTTTTTATGTCAAAATACTACAACTTTCAAGTCTCATAACTCGAAAAATACTTAATAAAAAATACTTTATCATGTGTTTTGGAAAGCTCTCGAGATGAGCTACAAGAATATATAAAATTATATAGGGTGTTCCATTTAAAAAAATTGAAGCGACCTTCACGTGACCTTCAAATGACTTTTCAAGGTCAAACCAATGGTATCATCTTATAGCCCCCTCGAAACCATATAACTTTTGTCTGAAACATTTTTCTCTAAAATGCTTTGTTTCCGAAATAATTGCGTGCGTTAATTAAAATGGCTCACCCTGTATATATATATATATATATATATATATATAATATAATATATATATATATATTTAGAGGTATATATAAATAAAATAAAATAAGGTGAAAAAAACACCATTTTCACATTAATAAGAAGTGTGTTTGTTTATTCTTAAAGAAATATATATACATATATAATGTGAGATACGAACACATTTTGGAGAGCGTTACTGTTATATATTATAATTAATACTTATGGATATATTATAATTATGGATTAAACTATTTTCTAGACATGAACTATATGGCATATAGTGATATGCCATATTTTTTATTTTATTTATAGTTGATTAATAAACGATATATATATATATATATATATATAACGCGCGCGCGCGCACACACACACACACACACACACACTGATTATATGTTACAGTCATCGCGTATAGCAATCAGCTGATCGCGGCGAGCGCCCCACGTAATAGCCTATATCGCACCGTCCCTCCTTACCTCGTACTCGTTCCGTAAGTAGTTAACTATTTTCCTTTATAGTATAAACTAAGCTCCGGACAAAATTTTGCAAAAGGAAAAATCGTCTTAGAATTCACTCAAGAATTCGATATTTTAAAGACAAATGTTTGTTTAGAATCAACCTGTATATGTACACTCAAAAAAAGCGGTACACTTAAAATTTGGGAAAAAATCACCAAATTTCAAATGACGATAACTTCGTAAATAATAAGGATAGAAAGGTCTGTAAAAAATGAAACTGAAGCTTGGAATTTCTACTTTAAAAACCGATTTATTTCAATGTTGCGAGATAAATTTATTTAAAATGGCGGATGACAAAGCAAGAGCATGCGAAATTGAAAAATAATGATTCGGGTTTGCCACAGCACATGGCGTGAGTCAAATGTCGCAACTCAATGGGATAAAAAGCATATGATAGTACAAAGTTTCTTCTTTAAAATGCTCTTTTATTCATCTCGATACGATGATTTTTCGCCGAGACATTCGCATTTGAATAAGAAGGCAGCTTTTTACTTTAAATGCGAATAACTCCAAAAAATCATTGTATCGAGACGAACAAAAAAGCATTTTAAAAAGGACTCTGTACTCACATGCGTTTTATCTCATTGAGCTGCGACATCAAACTCTCGCCATGTGCCGTTGCGAACTCGGGCCATTTTTTTTCAATTTTGCATGCTCTCGTTTTGTCATCCATTTTCAGAAAAATTGTACAAAATTGCGATCATATAAAATTTCGAAAACTAGAAATACGAACCTTTAAAATGCTTTTTGTAAAATCCTTCTAGCTGTATTAGGTGTTGAGATATTCAATTTTGAATTTTTAGCAACGCCGAATTGCAAGAATAAAAATTCCGTGGTTCGCTAGTACCGCAGTATCTTAAGACTCCAAACCGTACTCGTGGTTGTGTGCGTATTAGTGATTGTGGGTCCGCGCGCAGGCGCACGTGTGTGTGTATGTGTTAGTGAGTGTGCGTGCGTGTATATGTGCATGCGTCTATATGTATGTACGTGTGTACATTTGTGCGCGAGTATGTGTATGTGTGTGTGTAATAAAAAGAGAGAAAGAGAGGACACTGTATTAGTAGTGTGTGACCACCTCTTGCACGAATTATTATACACACACATACACGCACGCACGCACACTCACTAACAACATAGACAAATGCTCTCCCGTTTCCCCAGACAGTCAATTTTATTGTACAATATTTGATCCTTTGAAGTGTATTAAATAAAAAAAAACGATGCAAAGCAAATCCGCTCTTTTCAGGGCGACAAAATTATTTTTCGTTGAACATTCTTAAACGCAAAATAATAAATAAAGAATAAAATAATTGAGAGAGAGAGAAATAGAGAAATGGGGACTTCTAATCGCTATTTATCGTGTAATTTTATGTCTTAATTTGTACGGAAGTAAATATTTGCAAGTAATAATAAAGATTATTAAAATAGTAATATTTTTATTGTGTAAAGTCAAGTGAAATTTAGAAGCTGTTATTTATAAAATAAACTCCAGAAAGAAATAAAATTCGTCAGTTTTCTTAAAGATAAAAATATTTAATCAAATTGCGATTACTATTTCGTTTTTCATTCGTCCACTTCCAGTTTATTTGTTACTTTCTGCAATTTCGCGTTTGAATATTTTATTCTTAAGCGTTACGTTATAACCCTCCTAGACGGTAATAATATTGTTAAATATTGTGTAGAAACTGCAATAATAATTTAATACACTTTAAAGGATCAAATATTGTGCAATAAAATTGACTGTCTGGGGGAAATGGGAGAGCATTGTCCCGTGACGCGTTGCGCCGTCCCTGCCTGCCCGTTGTATCGGACTCATGAGTAGCCAACTATTTTCTATTATAACCCAAAAATTAAGCTTTGGACAAAATTTTTCAAGAGGAAAAATAGTCTTAGAATTCGTTCAAGAATATCATATTTAAAAAAAACAGGTTGTTTTGAATCACTGTATATACAGGGTAGACCATTTTAATCAATACACGCGAATAATTCAGAAAGTGCATTAAATCGAAAAATGTTTCAGATATAAGTTGTACGGGGACATAAGAGGGTACCATTGGTTTGACCTTGGGTGGCGTTGTCAAGGTCAGGGTAAGGTCACTGGATTTTTTAAATGGCTCCCTATTTTTTATTACATATTCTTGTAACTCATCTCGAGAGCTTTCCAAAACACTATAATTAAGTTAGTTTTCATTAAGTAGTTTCCGAGTTATGAGGCTTGAAATCATTTCTTATTTTACATAAACCGTAAAATATCTTGTAAAATATTCTTTTTTCGACTACCTTAATACTTTTATGTACAAAATAATGAAAGGAATCAATTGGTGTAAAGAAAACACAGTTATTTTTAAGAAAAAAAATGTAATAATTGCAAATTACATTTTTTTTTCAAAACAATTATGTGTTTTCTTTATACCAATTGATTCCTCTTATTATTTTGTACACAAAAGTATTAAGGTAAGATAATCGAAAAAAGAATATTTTACAAGATATTTTACGGTTTATGTAAAATTAAGAAATGATTTCAAGCTTCATAACTCGGAAAGTACTTAATGAAAATGAACTTAATTATAGTGTCTCGGGAAGCTCTCGAGATGAGCTACAAGAGTATGTAATAAAAAATAGGAGTTCCATTTAAAAAATCCAAAGTGACCTTGCCCTGACCTTGACAACGCCATCCAAGGTCAAACCAATGGTACCATCTTATGTACCCCTTCAAGCCATACAACTTATATCTGAAACATTTTTCGATTTAATGCAGTGTTTCTGAGATATTCGCATGGATTGATTAAAATGGTCTAGCCTGTATATACAGGGTGTTCGGAAATTCAATCGACAATTTTTCAGAGATTGTCGGGGGCACCATAAGAATCATTTTTTGCGAATGAACCTGGGGTCGGAAACGTGTCATTACATCGCTACGGCATACGGAGTGTTCGAAAGAGTCGGGACCTCGAACCTATCGACCTCGAACCTCGGATCTATCACAAAAAATAGAAGTTTTACTAAAAATTGTTTCAAACAAAAATTGTAGGGTGTAAAAAGGTCTATTTACTGGCGCCATGTGTTTGACCTTGGATGGCGTCGCCAAGGTCACGACAAGGCCACCTTGAATTTTTGAAATAGAACCCTCCACTTTTTATTGCATATTCTTGTAGCCCTTCTCGAGACCTTTTCAAAGCACTAATTTTACCAACTTTAAGTAAGCCGTTTCGACTCCTGCGGAACTATATTTTGCACGAGATTTAAGGGTACCATTGGATTTATTGCGAGAAAACCCTCTGGAGAGAGGGGAGGAAAATTCTTCCGAAGATTATGTTCAAAGATTAAAGAAGAAGTTAAATGACGTTCATAATGATGCTAGGCGGCGTTTAAATCTTCAATCTCTTCGTTCTAAAATTCGATACGATCAGAGAGCTAGAAAAATTAATTTTGATATTGGTCAGAATGTTTGGTTTTATAATCCTCGTAGAGAAAGAGGTAAATTTCCTAAATTACAAAATAATTGGGAAGGACCCTATAAGATAATTAAAAAACTTAGTGACGTTGTTTATGGAATTAGGAAATCGAATAAACATAAATGTAAGGTAGTTCATTCTGATAGATTGGCCCCTTTTCATGAACGGCAAAGATTGGATTGAGAGTTTTTCGGAGCCCGCTATTCATTTAGAATTATTTCAAAAATGTCTAGATTTTTGCTACGTAATTCTTTTCAGAAAAGTCATTTAAATTTGACAACGAGGAAGAAAGAAGGATAAAAAAAGGAGAGAGAAGGACGACGATTACCAGAAGGTTGCCTCACCCGGTTTTTGACCCGTGGTTTCCCGTAGGTCTTCGGGCGAATGCCGAGGCAGGGACCTGAGGAATTCTCTTGAGAGAACGGAGGGTCCACGGGAAAATACCTCCTCCTCTTGCCTGAAGATTTTAGTCTTTGGAAAAAATTTCTGGAATCAATGGAGCCGTTTGGTCCCAAGAAGATGTGCAGTTCGGTAATCTGGAACGGGGACGGTGCACTTGGACACAGTACAATTGGACACGTTGCAAATGGACACGTTACAATTAGACACAAAACTTTGCACACGGTTCAATTGGGCACCGTTCAGTTGCGCACCGTTTAAGTTCACACCGTTCATTTGTTCACAGAAATATACACACTGTTTATTTGCACACCGTTCAGTTGCACACCGTTCGTTTGGACACAGAAATATACGCACTGTTTATTTGCACACCGTTCAGTTGCATACCGTTCGTTTGCACACCGTTCAGTTGCGCACCGTTCGTTTGCACACCGTTCATTTGTACACAGAAAAATGCGCACCGTTTATTTGCACACCGTTCGTTTGCACACCGTTCATCTGTACACAGAAAGATGCGCACCATTTATTTGCACACAGTTCATTTGCGCACCGTTCGTTTGCGCACCGATCAATTGCGCATCGTTCGTTTGCACACCATTTATTTGTACACAGAAAGATGCGCACCGTTCGTTTGCACACCGTTCAGTTGCACACCGTTCGTTTGCACACCATTCATTTGTACACAGAAAGATGCGCACCGTTTATTTGCACACCGTTCATTTGTACACAGAAAGATGCGCACCGTTCGTTTGCACACCGTTCAGTTGCGTACCGTTCGTTTGC
The DNA here is from genome assembly GCA_023638675.1 of Camponotus pennsylvanicus. Classification (NCBI taxonomy): domain Eukaryota; kingdom Metazoa; phylum Arthropoda; class Insecta; order Hymenoptera; family Formicidae; genus Camponotus; species Camponotus pennsylvanicus. Next base: position 18,362 of record JALHBL010001247.1, read on the forward strand.
ACACTGTTCAGTTGCACACCGTTTGCTTTGATATGTTAGAGGCCTTCGGCCCCCCTCCCATAATCACCCCGCCGGTAGGGGACGCATTGCGAAGAGTTCAATCACAATGAATATATGCTGTAAGTTATAAAGCGAGGTCCACCTTGCCTACCGGCGGGGTGGTTGCGGAAGGGGGGCCGAAGGCTCCCACTTGCACTCCCCGCGCGCGCGTGTGTGTACACATACATTTGTGATATTTTTTAATTGTATTAAATTGTATTAAATTCTATATAAATTTAAATTATTAAAACGGTGTGCAACTTAGCGGTTTGCAACTGAACTTTGTGCAACTGAGCGGTGTGCAACTGAGCGGTGTGCAAGCGAACGGTGCGCAATTGAACGGTGCGCAAATGAAAGGTGCGCAACTGAACGGTGTGCAAATAAACGGTGCGCATCTTTCTGTGTACAAGTGAACGGTGTGCAAACGAACGGTGTGCAAATAAACGGTGCGCATTTTTCTGTGTACAAATGAACGGTATGCAAACGAACGGTGCGCAACTGAACGATGTGCAAACGAACGGTGTGCAAATGAACAGTATGTATATTTCTGTAACCAAATGAACGGTGTGAACTTAAACGGTGCGCAACTGAACGGTGCCCAATTGAACCATGTGCAAAGTTTTGTGTCTAATTGTAACGTGTCCATTTGCAACGTGTCCAATTGTACTGTGTCCAAGTGAAGGCCACTCACCTGGAACAGCAGTTCAGGGAGAACAAGGAGACACATCGGGAACTATAATTCGACCAGATTCCTGAAGAAACTTGCCATTTTGTGATTGTCGGGACGACAATCTTTCGAAGAGGAGGGCAAGTGTTACGTTCCTGGTTTAAGTCGCGGTCGAGTCTGTTTTGAAAAAGGAAAAAGTTGTCTCGTTGTCAAGGAATTGTTGATGGCAGCAACCGTCATTTGGAGTCTGGAGCCAGCTGTTAAGCTGAGCGGACGCGTTTACGAATCGTTATCGTTTTTCTTGTTATTCGCTGTTGTGTGTGTTCTGTGTTCTTCATTAAATTTCACATTGTTCTTAAGGGGATCCTAAAGTCGGCTTTTTTACCGACAAGATGCGAAGAATCAGTTCGATCATAAATCTTTTTATTGGCTACACAGATCGATAAATCCTTTTCCACAATTAAAATACTAAGAATAACGAAGTGAGGGCCCTATAATTTCATGCAAAAAAACCAAGAAAAGTTACTTATAATTGTGTTAATTACAGTCGTGTTACCGACTTCTTGCATCACGTCGTAACAATATTGCTTTAATATATAAGTTTTGCAGTTTGTCTGTGTAAAAGACACAGCGCTCTCACTTGGGATAACATGAAGGAATAATACAGAAGTAATAGAAATGAGTTTAGAAGCCTGTATAAAAAGATTTGTCGAACTATCGAACTATTTAGTGTACATGCGTGCGCGTACAGAATCGATGCCAAAAGAGTAAAACAGAGCAAAATTAGTTGACGGATAGTATGATAGATGGAACTGCAATCTGTTATCGACAAGGACAAAATATCGTATTGTCTCTTTCCCTCTTTCATGCGTGTGACAACAATTTATATATATATACGTATTATTATTATTACATTCCCTCTCGTATTTTTTCTTTCGTTTTCTCGATCATATGCTCATTCTGTCTCTTTCTAATTACTCGCTCATTATACAGGGCGATCCCGAAAAACCTTCTGTCTGTAAAATGACGTATTCCTGACACCATTCTAAGACGATTTTTCCTTTGGCAAAATTTCGTCCGACGCTTAGGTTTTGAATTATTAAAGGAAGTAGTTAACGTATAACGGATCGAATACAAGAGGCAGGCAAGGGTGGCGCGATTCACCGTCAGACGCGGGTGCTTACGCAGGGCGCCTGCTGCGATCAGCTGGTCGCTATACACCTACAGACACACATGCGAACACAAACATTCTCTCTCTGTCTGTCTGTCTGTCTGTCTGTCTCTCTCTCTCTCTCTCTCTCTCTCTCTCTCTCTCATTCGCTCACACCTGTAATTTTTTTTTTTTTTACGAGAGGGGAAAATGCATTTTATGCATACCCACCGGTCGATCCAGTGAGTTATGTGGGACTCGAGTATCAAGTCGAATTACCAACTCGGTACTCCCTATCCACTAAAAACCCCTCTCTTTTCACGAATTTCCTTTGACACACTGTCCCTCTGACTTCCCGAGATCTGTTTTCACATAACGTCAAAAAATAGTTATTACCTTGTTCGATGACTTTTGATGTATTGCTGTAATTGCTTGAAGGAGAAATGAATTTACCGATAGATCGTACGTTCTCAAATTTAACGTAGATATCACGTTGCAAAAGACAAGAAATCCACACTAAATTATTAACTAAAAGTTTTTCTTCTTTCTCTCATGAACTGTATTCTTTTATAAACTTTAACGTAATCACATTTATTTACTCACTCGATGAGTCGAGAAATTTACTAATGACTCTATCACTAATCACTATTAATCACTGTCGAATAATAACTGTTGGCGATTAAAAATCACTCGATGAAAGAAACACGCGAGGACATGTTACTACACGACGCGACGACGCGACAATGCGACGATAATTACTCGGCGACTGCAAGCAGTTTTTTGTCATGGTAGGTTGCGGTAGGTTAAGGTACTACTGGCGCTTTTCAAAGCGATCATGTGTCCGATTGAAGAATGCGGTAAATATAATAAACATTTAACATATTAATATTATTATTATCATGAATGTGTGTGATATCCATACATTGTATGATATCTATTTAAAAATTAATTAGATTAAATGTGTTTTTAAAATATTTATTACTTTTACTATTATCTTAAATAAATATTTAATATTAATATTTTATATGATAATAATAAAAGTAATAAATATTTTAAAAACACTTATTTAATCTAATTAATTTTTAAATAGATATCATACGATGTATGCATATCACACACATTCATGATAATAATAATATTAATATGTTAAATGTTTATTAGGGGGATCCCGTTAGCCTACATTCCCGATTGCCAACTGCTTCGTTTGCGCACAAATTTTTGCCGACAGCTCCGTTTGCCGACATTCCCGATTGCCTGCAGAGCGATTGCCTACAAGCATTATTGCACACACAAAATGCGCACATACACATTGCACACATGACATTATTGCGCACATACACATTGCACACACGATATTATTGCGCACATACACATTGCACACATGACATTATTGCACACATACACATTGCACACATGACATTTTTGCGCATATACACATTGCACACATGACATTATTGCGCACATACACATTGCACACATGACATTATTGCGCACATACACATTGCACACATAATATTATTACGCATATACGCATTGCACACATGACATTATTGCACACATGCACATTGCACACATAACATTATTGCACACATAAAATAATAAAGCCGCATTAACACTTTGCACACATGACTTTATTGCGCATATACACATTGCACACATGACATTATTGCACACATACACATTGCACACATAACATTTTTGTGCATATACACATTGCACACATGACATTATTGCGCACATACACATTGCACACATGACATAATTGCGCACATGCACATTGCACACATGACATTATTGCGCACATACACATTGCACACATGACAATATTGTACACATAAAATAAGAAAATCATATTAGCACTTTGCACACATTACTTTATTGCGCACATATACATTGCACACATGACTTCATGAATTTATATAGAATTTAATACAATTTAATACAATTAAAAAATTTCACATAGGTTTGCGACTTTCCACATGAAGCAAGGTCCACCTTGCCTACCGGCGGGGTGGTGCGGGAGGGGGGCCGAAGGCCCCCCTTGCACCCCCCGTGTGTGTGTGTGTGTGTGTACACATACATTTCTGATATTTTTTAATTGTATTAAATTGTATTAAATTCTATATAAATTCATGAAGTCATGTGTCCAATGTGTATGTACGCAATAAAGTAATGTGTGCAAAGTGCTAATGCGGCTTTATTATTTTATGTGTGCAATAATGTTATGTGTGCAATGTGCATGTGTGCAATAATGTCATGTGTGCAATGCGTATATGCGTAATAATATTATGTGTGCAATGTGTATGTGCGCAATAATGTCATGTGTGCAATGTGTATGTGCGCAATAATGTCATGTGTGCAATGTGTATATGCGCAAAAATGTCATGTGTGCAATGTGTATGTGTGCAATAATGTCATGTGTGCAAAGTGTTAATGCGGCTTTATTATTTTATGTGTGCAATAATGTTATGTGTGCAATGTGCATGTGTGCAATAATGTCATGTGTACAATGCGTATATGCGTAATAATATTATGTGTGCAATGTGTATGTGCGCAATAATGTCATGTGTGCAATGTGTATGTGCGCAATAATGTCATGTGTGCAATGTGTATATGCGCAAAAATGTCATGTGTGCAATGTGTATGTGTGCAATAATGTCATGTGTGCAATGTGTATGTGCGCAATAATGTCATGTGTGCAATGTGTATGCGCGCAATAATGTCATGTGTGCAATGTGTATGTGCGCATTTTGTGTGTGCAATAATGCTTGTAGGCAATCGCTCTGCAGGCAATCGGGAATGTCGGCAAACGGAGCTGTCGGCAAAAATTTGTGCGCAAACGAAGCAGTTGGCAATCGGGAATGTAGGCTAACGGAGCCCTCCCTGTTTATTATATTTACCGCATTCTTCAATCGGACACATGATCGCTTTGAAAAGCGCCAGTAGTACCTTAACCTACCGCAACCTACCATGACAAAAAACTGCTTGCAGTCGCCGAGTAATTATCGTCGCATTGTCGCGTCGTCGCGTCGTGTAGTAACATGTCCTCGCGTGTTTCTTTCATCGAGTGATTTTTAATCGCCAACAGTTATTATTCGACAGTGATTAATAGTGATTAGTGATAGAGTCATTAGTAAATTTCTCGACTCATCGAGTGAGTAAATAAATGTGATTACGTTAAAGTTTATAAAAGAATACAGTTCATGAGAGAAAGAAGAAAAACTTTTAGTTAATAATTTAGTGTGGATTTCTTGTCTTTTGCAACGTGATATCTACGTTAAATTTGAGAACGTACGATCTATCGGTAAATTCATTTCTCCTTCAAGCAATTACAGCAATACATCAAAAGTCATCGAACAAGGTAATAACTATTTTTTGACGTTATGTGAAAACAGATCTCGGGAAGTCAGAGGGACAGTGTGTCAAAGGAAATTCGTGAAAAGAGAGGGGTTTTTAGTGGATAGGGAGTACCGAGTTGGTAATTCGACTTGATACTCGAGTCCCACATAACTCACTGGATCGACCGGTGGGTATGCATAAAATGCATTTTCCCCTCTCGTAAAAAAAAAAAAAAAATTACAGGTGTGAGCGAGAGAGAGAGAGAGAGAGAGAGAGAGAGAGAGAGACAGACAGACAGACAGACAGAGAGAGAATGTTTGTGTTCGCATGTGTGTCTGTAGGTGTATAGCGACCAGCTGATCGCAGCAGGCGCCCTGCGTAAGCACCCGCGTCTGATGGTGAATCGCGCCACCCTTGCCTGCCTCTTGTATTCGATCCGTTATACGTTAACTACTTCCTTTAATAATTCAAAACCTAAGCGTCGGACGAAATTTTGCCAAAGGAAAAATCGTCTTAGAATGGTGTCAGGAATACGTCACTTTACAGACAGAAGGTTTTTCGGGATCGCCCTGTATATCGTTCGGCTTCATGCTTTACACATACACGGATAGACATGTTGCGTCTCTCTCTCTCTCTCTTTCTCTGTCTCTGTTTATTTGCTCGGTATGATATTCTTTTATTCGCTCATGTCACTTTTACTTTTTTGGTTCTCGTTTCTATATGAAAATAAATATTTTATATATATGCATTTTTATTCTATAATAAATATTTGTCTCTCTTTCTCTCTGTTTTGTTATAATAAATACACCTATACAATACAATTTATATATATTTTTTACATTTACAATAAGACTAATCTTTACGATAATTGGTCACAATTTACAACTATTTACCAAGAATAAGGTTTAGTAAGATCAATTTACATCAAATATGTATATTAAATAAAATCACTACTAAGAATTACCTCGACATATGATATAATAATGAAATTTACAAATTTTATTGTAGGAAAATTTTGTTTTTTTGACAAATATAGACTAGTCCCTTTCTAAAAAAGGCATGTTAAGTCGATTCTCGAAAGTCTCGAATGTATTGTTGCCTCTTTTCCGCGATGCTGATTGGTTCTTTCATTACGCTCAATTCGTGTTGTGAGTAGCTGTCATTTGTGTTGTGGTTATTATAAATTTTGACAGCTCGTGTGACGGTTTGTCAAAGAAAGTTAAAAGGTTATTAAAGAGCACCAAGAAGGGAGAAAGAAGAAAAGAAATAAACACAGGTATGTATATTGCATAAATTACATACATATATACATAATATATATATATATATATATATATATATATAATATATAAGTATATACGTACGTATGTATGTAAAGAAAGAGAGATAGGGAAAGAGAGAATGAAATAGAAATAGAAAGAGAATAGAAGTAAGAGATAAAAAAGAAAGAGAGAGAATTTTAAGAAAGAGGAGAGATAATAGAAAATAAAATAATAAAAGAGAGAGAGGTAGAGAGAGATTGAGAGATTAGAAAAAGAAAAAAAGAAAAATATTGAAAATATTAAATATTGTTAATAAATATTATTAATGTTTTTACTTTTTCTTTAGAGTTAAAGAAGCCTAAAATAGAGAGAAAGAGAAAGAAGAAAAAAAGATTCATGAAAGAAGAAGATTGAAAGAAGTAGGTTAAGAGAGAGAAAAGACAAAGAAGAGAAAAAGAAGAAAGAGAAACAAATAGAAAAATGTGCGTATTTATGTTTAGATATGTATATGTATAATACGCGTTAATAATTTGTTCCGTTTCTCTAGCAAAGGTTGGTAATATCTATTCTTTGTTAATCCATAGGATTCTTATACATTAGTAAAGAATAGATATTACCAACCCTCGTTAGGGAAACGGAACGAATCATTGACGCGTACTATATATGTCTATATTTATATTTATATATATATGTATGTATGTGTGTTTATAATTGTTTATAAATATATGTATAAGAATCATTGAAAGACAGAGAAAGAAAGAGAGAGAGAGAGAGAAATAATGAGAAAAGGGTAGAGAAAAAGAGAGAGGGATAATAGAAAATAAAATAATAAAAAAAAGAGAGAAGGAGAGAGTGAGAGATTGAAAAGAAGAAAGAAAAAGAATTAAATATAAAAATAATATTGAAAATGCATTTTTAATGTTATTGCTTTTTATTTATAGTTGAAGAAGTTGAATATTAAATATTGTTATTAAATATTATGTGTGTACTTTTTATTTAGAGTTAAAGAAGCCTAAATAAAAAGAAAAGAAAAAGAAGAGAGAAAGAGAGAGAAAAAGAAGGAAGAAAAAAGATTCATGAAAGAAGATTGAAAGAGGCAGGTAAGAAAGAGAAAGAGAGAGAAAATCACAGAAGAGAAAACGAAGAAAGAGAAATAAAGAGAAATGTGCGCATTTATATGTTTGGATACATATATGTACAGTACACGTCAATAATTCATTCCGTTTCTCTAGCATAAGTTGATAATATCTATCTTTTGCTAATCCATAGAATTCTTATACATTAATAAAGGATAGATTATTTATAGTTAAAAAAGTCAAATACTAAATATTGTTAATAAATATTGTAAATGTTTTTACTTTTTATTTATAGTTAAAGAAGCCTAAAAAAAGAGAAAGGAAAAAGAAGAGATAGAAAGAGAAAAAGAAGGAAAAAAAAATTCCTGAAAGAAGAAGATTGAAAAAGAAAGATTGATAAAGGCAGGTTAAGAAAGAGAAAGAGAAAAAAGAGAAAGAAAACACAGAAGAGAAAAAGATGAAAGAGAAACAAAGAGAAATGTACGTATTTATATGTTTAGATACGTATATGTACAGTACGCGTTAATAATTCGTCCCGTTTCTCGAGCAAAGGTTTAGAATATCTATCTTTTGCTAATCCATAGAATTTGTATACATTAGTAAAGGATAGATATTACAAACCTTCGCTAGGAAAACGGAACGAATCATTAACGTGTACTATACATCTCTATGTTTATATTTGTATATATGTATGTGTGTATATAATTGTATGTAAATGTATGTATGTATTAGAATCACATTGAGAGAGAAAGAGGCAGACAGACAGAAAGAGTGAGAGAGACAGACAGAGAAAGAGAAAGAGAGGATATAAATGACAGAATGTGAATGGTATAGAGAGATTGACAGAAAAATAATGAAATATTTGAAGAGAATAAAAAGATAATAAAATAAGAAAAAAAGAGGGGCAGAGAGAGGGAGGCAGAGAGAGAGAGAGAGAGAGAAAGAAGAATAAAATGTGGAAAACAAATTTAATTTTTTTAAGTGTATTTTTCATTTAAAAATTATATATGTTATAGAGTGTTAATAGAAATACAGGGTGTCTGAACTCAGTGCCAAAATTGATACAGCAACTTTAGGATATGAAAACAAGTCGAAAATGTTAATAAACATATGTCCGATTTCGAATGGTTTAGAAGTTATAATGTAATAAAATTGCTTTCTTAAGACAATATAAATTAAAATAATTGTTGTTTAATGTTCTTTATTTTGTTTAAAGCTTTACCAAAGATGATTAAAAATTTTTAAATAACATCTTTTTAGTTCTAAGAAGTAAAAATATATTTAAAGGAGCCTACTGCGTATGCGTGTGTGTGTATGCGTATGTGTGTATGCGTGCGTACGTGCGTGTGTGCATGGAGGCAGTCAAAGTCAAAACGGCGATGTCGCTAACGTCTAATAGATATACATTTGTAATAGTTTGAAACACTAAATAATCCGCCTGCAGCAATATAGACAAAGAAATATTAATTGTATTGAAAAGAATAAAAGTTAAATTATACAATATTTCTAAAAAAGTCATTAGAACTAAAAATAAAAATTATTTATATATAATTTTAAAAATGATTGTTATAGAATTAGAGTCAGTTATTAGTTTTTATTAAAATCGTGCAATTAAGATAAATTTTATTTTTTTTAATGTAACCACTGTAATTTTTTTTTATAAATCGGTTGCAAGATTTGCAATATTTAGCACAAAAAGTTATAAGAATAAGATGATCAAAAACTATAAAATATCTCGTAAAATATTCATTTTTCGATGATTTTACCTCAATGTCTTTATGTACAAAATAATGAGAGGAAACAATTAGTCCTATTCTAAAAAAGGCATGTTAAGTCGATTCTCAAATGTATCGGTTTATCTCGAAAATCTCGAAATGTATTGTTGCCTCTTTTCCGTCGCTTTGATTGGTTTTTATGGTGTTGCATGTTTCGTGTCATTTGAGTGTTTGTCATTTGACATCGGGAAGGTTATATTGACAGTGCAATACAAAGAATTGATAAATTAATAAGAGAAAATAATTACGAAGGGGTTAATTGTGTTCATAAAGTAAGTATATATGTCATTAAAAATATATAATGTAACAGAATAAATGGCGCGCGCGAAGCGCGCGCTTTGTTTTGTTCTAGTCCCTTTCTAAAAAGTGCATGTTAAGTCGATTCTCGAAAGTCTCGAAGTATTGTTGCCTCTTTTCCGCGATGCCGATTGGTTTCTTCGTTGTGCTAACTTCGTGAGTAGCTGTCATCGCAATTTTGACAGTTAAAATTGTGACAGTTTGTATATCGAGTAGTTAATAATAATGACAATATTATATTTTAATATTATTTATATGGCGTTAATTTATAAAAATAAAGAACAAAGAAAAAGGTTTGTATATTTTACTATTATATATGAATGATACGTTAATATCTTAATTGTATAAACTATTTTTAAATAAATTTATTAATAAATAAATTTTTAAATTTAATTTAATTTAATTTTAATTTAATTTAGTTTTTTATTTAATTTTTTATTAATAAGAGGACAAAAGAGAAGAAGAGAAGAGAGAGAGAGAGAAAGAAAGAAAGAAAAAAAGAGAAACAGAAAAAGAGAAAGAGTCAGAAAAAGAAGAACAGAAGTTTAAGAACGGATAAAATATTAATATTGTTAGGTATTAATATTGTTAGGTATTAGTATTATATTATATAATAATATTATTATATATTATAATATTGTTGTTTATATTTAAAAAAAAATGAAATAAAAATAATTTATTATTTATTTATTATTTTTTCATAATTATTATTAATATTGTTAGGTATTAATATTATATTATATAATAATATTATTATATATTATAATATTGTTGTTTATATTTAAAAAAAAAATGAAATAAAAATAATTTATTATTTATTTATTATTTTTTCATAATTATTATTATAATTATTATTATTTATTATTATTTATTATTTATTAATTTATTAATTTATTTATTATTTATTAATTTTGTATCTGAAATTAAAAGATTACATTAAATTGTAAAATAGTTTATGAATAAGAAAAAACATTAATTCTTGGACCATAGATAATTTTTTTAAAGTGTTAAATTATTTAATTATTACATATGTAGTTTTGTATAATTAAATATTTCAATTATTTCTACAGTTTCATCAGTTTTTCTTTTTCTTGGAACTTGGACTCCTTTAAATAAATTAGTTAAGGATAAGTGGCCTTCTATTTTGTGTAAATCTAATATTATTTAGAAGAAAAATTGGTGGTTCATCTGCAATAATTATATTACTAATTATTATATTTATGAATGTAATTATTAACAAGAATTAGGAAATATTAAGGCTTTCTATATTGAAACAATAATATATGAAGAATACAGGCATATAGAGCCAGGCGCGGTTGTCAGTGCGTTGAATGCAACGGAAAGAATTCCTTACATTAAAGTTTTAATAATTGTGTACGAAGCACGAATTATGCTTTGTTACTGTCAAGTCTTAAAAATAATCTCAAAGGAGGGGTGTCAATAATGTCAGAAATCACTCCAAACTGTGGCATTTTCTTCTTGCCGATGTATCTCACAACCTCCTAGAACCGTTTGCTGTCCGAGCAATTAGAGGCTGAGAACGGGCAACTTGAAATCTTAAAAATCAATAGGGTTTTTCACATGGTGGTAGTGCCGGTTTCATTTCAGCATGTCATTGTTGAGCTTCCATCACTATATTTTCTCAAAAACTACTAGAGTATGTACTGCTTTAAATACAAAAAGGAGCTCATCTGACCTTCATACATTCAAGATAGTATCAAGCCTGGTATTTTGAACGGATTGCCATATTACTGAACAATCATGAAATAGCATCCCTTGCGATGAATCGGACGATACTACTATAAGCCCAAACTTGATTTTAACCCGTTAAGGGCCAAAATGGCATAAACGATACACTGGTCTTTGAGGCCGTGTAACTTATGCTATTCGCAAGTGAAAAAATTGAGAGGGACATATTTTTGAAGTTCAAGACTTGCCCTCTCCGATGGTAAATACGAAATTGATCTAAAAAATTATTAATTATAAAAAAATTCAGTTTTAAAAAAAAAGCACGATTTTTTCGATCTTTTTTTTTTTGAAAGCGAGTTTTGAAAGGTTTGCCGGTCTGTCAACGACCTGGAACATTTTTAACCGGTGGAATAAATGTCTGAACTTTAAGGTGTGGTTCAGAGATTAATTTTTCACTTTGGTCTTTACAAAATGGCGCCCGAATTACAAAATTTTCATCAATACATTCATGATTTTTTTTGTCAGAAAATATGAACAAACCGAGGAAATTACTAAGAATGAAAAGTTCTTAGAATTACTCAAAGAATACGTCTGAATTTTTTCAAAACGTTTCGAGCAACTTTTTGATTTTGCAAATAGCATAATTTTTGCAAAATCAAAAAATTGCTCAAAACACCCCGAAAAAATTTGTATGTATTCTTTGACCAATTTTAAGAACTTTTTATTCTTGGTAATTTTCGCCATAAGTCTATTGCTTTCAAGAAAAAAATTATCACAGATCAAATTAGTATCCGATGTGAAAGTCCGACGAAATTCCACATCGATCGTCTGTCCGCTGCAAACAAAGTTTACATTGCCCAACTATCACCAACGTGGAGGTCGACGAATATAGATAGTCTCTTTTTTTTACATTTTTGATTTTTTATATTTTTTTTTCGATTTTTTAGTTTTTTTTTTAATATTTATGATCATGTTTGAGGTTCAGTACACTAATGCTTATCCAGTGTGTAATTGCGAAAAACACTGTAAACAGTAATATTTATCGCAATCAACACAAAATCTTGTAGTTCTTTGATGGCATCCTTGATTATTACATGATGCTCTTGTTCTTGACTCGTGCCTATGAGACTTGAAATTACCTAATCGTGATCGCGACAAATATTTTCTACTTACTTCTTTACACATCTCTCTTGTTTTCATTTCACGTTCATCGTTCTTTTTGCAAAGATTCCAAAGTATTACAGCATTCGCTATTGACATTTGTATAATTCGTACAAAAATTGCGTATGTCCATTTTCTTGATCGTATACTAGGAGAAACTTTTTTACATCGAAAATCATGGACATCTACTCCTCTCACATATTTATTGTATAATGAAAAAGCAAAAGGGAATCCTATTTCTTTTCTTTCGTGGTCAGTTTTTGAATATCTTTTTACTGGCTTGATAGGACTCGCGCCAGCTGCTGTCGAAAGAATAGAGACCTCTTTTGAGTCGATCACACTAATGAAGTTCATTCCACTGTTTCGTTCATGACTTACTTTGTATGATCCTCGCGGAGCTTTTTTTTCAAAGACATGTTTTTCTTTCACTCTATCTTTACGGACAGTTCCCGTCGATTGTAAACCAAATTTATTCAAGTGAATAACTAAGTCTGGACTGGTAAAATAATTATCAAAATATAAGTGGTAGTCAGACAATTTTTTTTTTGAAAGGCTACATAAAAGTGGATTGACCATTTGTAATACAACTCTGGAGCCAAGTGGACAGGAGGATAAGTTTATTCCAATGCTTGGATCGTTTTTACCACAATAAATATCTACATTGAAAATGTACCCATTTGCTTGCACACAGAGCCCAGAGCTTTATCCCATAAGGATCAGGTTTTGAAGGCAAATATTGCCTTAGGCATGTTCGACCATAAAATCTAACCATCATTTCATCAACTGAAAGTGCGGTCGAGAAAAAACCAAATTGCTGAATATTTTTTTTAAATAACTGTAAGATTTGACGCACTTTCCATGCCTTATCAATGTCGTTTCTATCAGTAGGTTTGGAATATTTTATTTTAGATTTTATTTCTTTGAATCTGTTGCGCGACATTGCTGTGAAATATCTGTGCAATTCACAAGAGAGTCGGTTTCCCAATACTCATATTGATTATTTCGAATGTTGACAGATGATAATAATAGTATACCTACAAAAGTATTCAATTCTTCTACAGATATTTGCAAGCCGTTTTTTTGACTAGCTTCAATAATGTAATTTTTAATTTCACTGGAAAAAAAGAGTTCGAATAATTCCACGTGTGACATTGCGGCTATGTCTCTTTGTTTTGCAACGCTCAATAGCAGTTGATCCTCTAAATCCGCAGAGTAAACTTGTTCTCCGTCACTCCATGAGAATTTATGATCTGGTTCCAACTTTTTCTGTTTTTCTGTGTAATTATTACAAACAGATCTGTATGAAACATTCTCTACGAAAATTTCTGAATCAGTATTTTCATCATCTGACGAACTATCTCCATCAAAGCCAGAGTTATTTCCATTAGGTATAAAAAGATTTTCCTCATTTTCATCAGAATCCTCATCATCAGTCAATTCAGAATAATTCCTTTTTGAATTTTCCAATGCTCTCCGTTTAGCCATTTTTCAGTCAAATGAAAAAATTTGATTTTACTCAAACGTTCAGCAGTTGTAAAAACAGCTTGCAATTAATTGTACTGCTGGAGTACTTGTGTGCTGCTTTGTGTGTATTTACAGATTTATGTTTATATTGATGAGATTTGAAAATTCTCAATATCCTCGAAAGTACCGCAGTATATTCGATTGATCGAATTGAGGCGATGTTGAGAAAAATTGGATATCGAGAGGCAATGCCGGCATGAGAGAAAAGCTTCGCAGAAATGAAGACACTATTAACACTATCGACCTTAAAGATTCTATCCGTCTGTATGTTTATCTCTCTCCCGCTTTTTCTCTCATTCATGAATTGCACTGGAGATCGAAGATTTTTTTTCGGATTTTTGTTCACGACTTTACATCGATGCGTGGACTTTCACATCAAATACTAATTTGATCTGTGAGAATTTTTTTCTTGAAAGCAATAGACTTATGGCGAAAATTACCAAGAATAAAAAGTTCTTAAAATTGGTCAAAGAATACATACAAATTTTTTCGGGGTGTTTTGAGCAATTTTTTGATTTTGCAAAAATTATGCTATTTGCAAAATCAAAAAGTTGCTCGAAACGTTTTGAAAAAATTCAGACGTATTCTTTGAGTAATTCTAAGAACTTTTCATTCTTAGTAATTTCCTCGGTTTGTTCATATTTTCTGACAAAAAAATCATGAATTTATTGATGAAAATTTTGTAATTCGGGCGCCATTTTGTAAAGACCAAAGTGAAAAATTAATCTCTGAACCACACCTTCTTAAAGTTCAGACATTTATTCCACCGGTTAAAAATGTTCCAGGTCGTTGACAGACCGGCAAACCTTTCAAAACTCGCTTTCAAAAAAAAAAAAGATCGAAAAAATCGTGCTTTTTTTTTAAAACTAAATTTTTTTATAATTAATAATTTTTTAGATCAATTTCGTATTTACCATCGGAGAGGGCAAGTCTTGAACTTCAAAAATATGTCCCTCTCAATTTTTTCACTTACGAATAGCATAAGTTACACGGCCTCAAAGATGGTGTATCGTTTATGCCATTTTGGCCCTTAACGGGTTAAGGGATTAGATCATTTTGCGAATGCAATGTATATTCGAAATCACATATTGTGAAAAAATATTTGAATTCTAAACCTCAGTGAGGAAATGTGAAGAATATTTTCTGGAACGGACCTCTTTTTCATGGAATGCAATGCTCAGCTTCGCGGAGCATTGGTATCTTCATCCAGATTATTGTGTTCTGCTGCATAGTATGTACGACAAATAATCAATCGTTCCATTTTCATTAACAATTCATGCATTCCCAAAGCGAGAACAGTACTGTGCACTATCTACACTTCCAGTAGCTTTGTTCTTTTGTTTTTCTCCCCGTCATTCGTTTGTCTTCACGAAATCAGTATCCAACGCATTAATTCTTCACCTTATTCAATCAATGGTTTCTCATCAACGATAAAAGCAATCCTAGAGCTCAAACAGTATTGTACACTTTTCATCTGACCAGTAGCTTAGTTGTTCTGTCTCCTTCCCGGCATTTGTTCCTCTCAACAGATTCAACAATCGACTTGGATACACAGTTGTCTTTTTAGTGCGTTTTTGAACTGGAAGCATTGTAAGTGAACTGTCACCGCATTATTTTCATCGCGCTTATGCTTAAATGAATCATCTTTATCAACGATCAGCGCATTTTCAGAGCATAAACAGTATGCGCTAATTTTCTTCGGTAGCTTAGCTTCTCGTTTTCACTATTTTTCATCGCTCATTACTATTTTCTTGTTACTATTACGTTAATATCCATTATCCGATTGCATTATAAGCAATCGTACAAGCAACACTTCAAGTACTATCAGTACTGAATCTGTTGCTACAAATGATACTCCTCAGTGCTCCAACATCTCAGAATCAAGCAACATCCCGTCTTCGGTGAAGATAAGAGTCAGCATCCAGGGCTGCACAGCATCCGGAACGAGATGCATCGTATGTAAGAAGGCTAAGAAATTGACTCGTATTTCTCCTATGGCGAGAACACAAATATTCATAGACAGAGGTATACTTATTCCGCCAAATGCTCGATGTTGTATGAGACACTTGGAAAATGATTTTCTCAGTGAAACAGCAACAAATGATATCGAAGTAAAGTCAAACTATTCGATTCTAGACGATAAAACTCTTTGTGGGTTGTTAGAAAACTTGCGTTCAGTTGCTTCTCGGAAAGGACTTAATTTTGATTGTCCACCTATACTTACTGATAACGATTATTATAATCTGACCGGGTTGAAGAAAGATCAATTCGACTCCGTTCTTGCTTCAATCTCTGGTCACATTAGATCTACATCTGGACGTTCTCCTCGGACTTGTCTTGCCTTGCTTTTGACGAAACTACGTACTGGTCTTTCCCTTTCAGTTTTGTCTACCTTATTCGCTCTCCAAAAAAGGAGAGTAGGTAGGGCGATAGCTGTAGCTCGTACTGCTCTCCTTTCAATGTTTGTCCCGAATTTTTTGGGAACAAATTATATCTCGAGAAGATTTCATCACGAAGCATACGAGAACCATGGCTAAAACGCTCTTCGCGAGTGGAGAGGATGTCTGTATCCTTGTAGCCGACGGTACGTATATGTATATAAAGAAAAGTTCTAATTACAAGTTCCAGAGACGAACTTTCTCACTCCACAAAGGACGTTCGCTAGTAAAACCCATGATTCTCGTAAGTTCAACAGGATACATCTTAGAAGTTTTCGGACCTTACTTCGCGGATGGTAAAAATAATGATGCAAGCATTTTAACCAGCATAATGCGATCTAATAATACGCGAGTAAACTCCGATCTTGGTTGCAACCTAACGATGTTTTCGTGGTGGACCGTGGTTTCAGAGATTGCCTCGAGATGCTGGAAGATCTAGGTCTCATAACTAAAATGCCCCATTTCCTCCGAGAAGGTTCACAACATACTACATCTGAAGCCAATGAATCACGCCTCGTGACTAAAGTACGCTGGGTGATAGAGGCGGTTAACGGTCTCCTTAAGAAGTGGAAAGCATTAGATCATGTATTCCCAAATTCTCAGATACCGTATGTGGGAGATTACGTGTGCATTGTATCCGCTCTTTGCAATGCTTTCAGACCACCGAGAACTAGTGACAATCCAAATGATACAATCATTGCTGAGCGTATGTTGCGTCTATCGCAAATGCCGAACCTCCTCCAGGAAAGAGTTGAAAGAGAAGGTTGGTCCAGGAAAAGAGTGATGTGGCAATCCATAGTTGCGGATTCACTCCCGGATTTCCCTCAATTGACCTTACACGAGTTGACTCATCTGACCACTGGCTCATATCAATTGAAGCAAGCGCAATTATCTTATGCAGAGGAGCACACAGCTGGAGATGGGATGTATCAACTGTTCGTCCATAGGCAAGGGAGAAATATCTTACGTCTCCAGATACGGTCGCGCCACACATCATCGAAGGTGTATAACTTGTGGATTGAATATAGTCAAGGAATCAATCCCATCATATCCTGGTACTGCCAATGCAAGGTCGATGCTAGAACCGTTGGTTGTTGTGCACATGTCGCATCCGTCCTTTGGTATTTGAGGTATTCAAGACACTCTGAAAGACTTCAAGAACGATCATCCCAATCCTACGCACAATACATCCGAGATGCAGCTGAGAACATTTCAGACTGGTCTGACAATGAGTCAGGTGGAGATGGCAACCAATCTAATGGCGAATAATCTTCTAATTGAAGATTCTCCGGCGCCTACTCCCAATTCCTCAATCACTGACTGTTCACTTTCTCATTGTGAATTCGGAGAATATTGTAACGGTATTATCCGCGAGGCTGGAGTGAAGGTCAGATGAGCTCCTTTTCGTATTTAAAGTAGCACATACTCTAGTAGTTTTTGAGAAAATATAGTGATGGAAGCTCAACAATGACATGCTGAAATGAAACCGGCACTACCACCATGTGAAAAACCCTATTGATTTTTAAGATTTCAAGTTACCCGTTCTCAGCCTCTAATTGCTCGGATAGCAAACGGTTCTAGGAGGTTGTGAGATACATCGGCAGGAAGAAAATGCCACAGTTTGGAGTGATTCTGACGTGGGCCAAAAAATGGCCTTAATGACACCCCTCCTTAGATTTTTAATTTAAACCCCTCTGACCTCCCTGAAGAGATATGTATAGGCAAGAAAATTCAACGTACTGACAACCGCGCCTGGCTCTATATGCCCGTATTCTTCATGTAATTATTAACAATTATAATAATTATATAATATGATTAATAATTACATTACTTATAAAAAAAATAAAAAAAAGATTAAAAATAATTTAAAAATATATAATAAAGATTGAAAGAAAAAATAATAAAGAAAAAATAAATAAAATAAAAATTGATTAATATTATATATCAAAATAAAGAATATTTATTAAATAAAGAATATTTATTAGCAAAAAAATTTTTTTGCTAACTGACGCAAGGATATCCGCGTATGGCTCGTATTGCGGAATTTATCTTAATAAGTTTGATTATAAAATAAGATTGACTTTTATGAATAATTAGAAATATTTACATGATTTGGTATTAAATATTGTATTACGTTGTCAATAACATCATTCCAAGCAATAATTTGTATTTTCTTTCCTATGCCGTTATTTAAATAGAATTTTAATACTTTATATTGCTGCTTATTGCCAACAATTCGTGGAGATTCAATACCATCAATGTAACCAATAACTTCACTATAAGAATAATAAAAAGTACATTGATATAATTTTATTATTTATATAATTATATAATTATTTTATATTTCTTAGTTCTTCTAATTTATTAAATGTTTCTAAATATTTTAATAACTATAAGTTAAAAAATTATTTTTCTTATAACAAGATAATTTAAATAATTGAACAAATTGTGCAGAAAGTATTGAGAAAAAGATTTAAATTTTCAATAGAGAAAACATTGCATATTTTATATATTTGTATACATAGATCTTAAGAGGATGCCGGAGTCGCAGCCGAACTGTGATGGGAAAACGCCCTCACTTGAACATAACTAAAAGTGTCGGTACATTACCAACACTTATAGTTATGTTACCGACAATATTATCTAATATAAAAAGACATGTATATTTTAGAAAGAGCAATGTGAAAACTTCTTTATATTGTGTTAATTGTGTTTATTAAAACAAACAATATGTTGCATTTTCACTGCTCTATCGTCTCGCACAAGCAACGATTTTAGAGCATAGATCTGCCTTTATTGCGTACATATTTAAACATAATTCTAATATCATTGCTCTCATTTAGCTATGTCCCTTTATATATACGGGTGTCCGAAAAATCGCCTGCCCCACTTCGGGAGGTGATTCGGGACAAAAAAAGAAGAAAAAAATGATATATAAACATAGGTCCGGAAATAAGTCGTTTCCGAGTTATAACCACTTTTATGTTAAAAAAATCATAATTTGTAGTCCGCTTAATATCCTTCTTTCTCAAGTTTTTCTTAAATTAAAAATTTTTATTTTTTAATTTTAATTTATTATTTTTATTTAATTTTCAATTTTTATTTTTTAATTTTTTTCAATTTTTTTTTCAATTTTAATTTTTTTTTCAATTTTCCAGTATTTGTAAATACACGATTACATTATTTTTAAAGCATAAACATAAACAGATATTTAAATCGAATTAAATAAGGTGTTCAAAATGACCACCGTCAGCACGAATGCAGGCCGTTATTCTTTTATCAAAGGAATTCCGAACTCTTTGAAAAACATTTGGATCTCTTCTTTTTCTTCAAATCCATGAATTATTCTTTGTCTTAAGTCAGCAATATTATTGGGTGCATATATCTATAACTCGACCTAACCCAGTGATGCCAGACTTGGTCCTCTTGGTAGCATGCGGTAGCGCGGGCACTCAAGTTTATTTTCAGCTTTATTTGGAGTCTGTTGTTTTTTATTCTTTCCGTTCTTTCTTCATTTTTCATTCACTCATTGAAAACAGTTTTCAATAAGTTAGAAATTATTATTTAGCAACACTACTTATCCTAAGTACTTTTAGATTGTATCTAATCTTTCTGTATTCATTAATGGATCGTTTGAGTTTTAATGAATTAGCTGATATGCATCTTATGTATGGTCTTGCTCAAGGTAATGCTGCCGAGGCAAGAAGATTATACATCCAATCTTTTCCAAATCGAGATGTACCGGGAAAAGAGTCTTTTCGAAATGTGGACAGAACCTTGAGAGAATTTGGTACATTAAAAAAGAGAACAAGTGAGGGCAGACCTAGAGTAGATGGTGTAACGGAAGAAGAAGTTCTTGAACAATTTGAGCGTAATCCTGCTACTAGTGTTAGAACAGTTTCGGATGAAATCGGAGTACCAAAATCAACGATATGGAACATTTTATCAAGAAATTCAATGTATCCATATCACGTGCAACGAGTTCAAGGACTTTCTGTTGCAGATTATGGTCCCCGTTTGCTATTTTGCCAATGGGTTGTGAACAGAATAGATGAAAATCCGAATTTTTGTGAAAATATTCTATTTACTGATGAAGCAGGCTTTGACCGAAATGGAATTTTTAACTATCACAACCTTCATGTATGGGCTTTAGAAAATCCTAAAGCAATTGATCAAAGAAGGCATCAACAACAATTAAGTTGCACCGTATGGGCGGGTCTTATTGGTGACGAACTTATAGGGCCATATTTCTTTGAAGAGAGATTAAATGGTCAGAATTATGTAGGATTTCTTAGAGAAGAGTTAGGTCCCTTTCTTGAAAACGTCCCTTTAATAATAAGACAAAACATGTGGTTCATGCATGATGGTGCACCTGCGCATTTTAGCCGTGTTGCCAGAGATCATTTGAATCGAAATTATGGCCAGAGATGGATAGGGCGTGGAGGTCCGATTACCTGGCCCCCAAGATCACCAGACATTAATCCACTTGATTTTTATCTATGGGGTCACGTAAAGTCAATTGTTTACAGAAATGCACCCAATAATATTGCTGACTTAAGACAAAGAATAATTCATGGATTTGAAGAAATAAGAAGAGATCCAAATGTTTTTCAAAGAGTTCGGAATTCCTTTGATAAAAGAATAACGGCCTGCATTCGTGCTGACGGTGGTCATTTTGAACACCTTATTTAATTCGATTTAAATATCTGTTTATGTTTATGCTTTAAAAATAATGTAATCGTGTATTTACAAATACTGGAAAATTGAAAAAAAACAAAAATTAAAATTAAAAAAAAATAAAAATTGAAAAAAATTAAAAAATAAAAATTGAAAATTAAATAAAAATAAATAAAAATGAAAAAACAAAAATTTTTAATTTAAGATAAACTTAAGAAAGAAGGATGTCAAGCGGACTACAAATTTTGATTTTTTTAACATAGAAGTGGTTATAACTCGGAAACGACTTATTTCCGGACCTATGTTTATATATCATTTTTTTCTTCTTTTTTTGTCCCGAATCACCTCCCGAAGTGGGGCAGGCGATTTTTCGGACACCCTCAATTTACTGCGCTCCTCACAAGCGCTCATATATGTATAGTATTCTGCGACACTGTATATACAATAAAACAATTAAATATATAATTAAAATTTAATAATTAATTTAATTAAAAATAATCCGATTTATGTTATGTTTGGTGTCATTTTAATCGCAAAAATTTCATTAATCTATTGCAATTATTTTCAAATCGAAAAAATGCGAAATATAAAAATTCTATTTTCCACAATAAGTTGACATGTATACCTATGAAGATAAGAAAAAGTGAGCCTAGCGAGCGAGACTTCGGAACTCTTTCATGTCTCGTCATCTCGCTTGCTCCTTACTCCTTCTCGCTCTCGCTTCGAATCGGAGACCTTTCCTTATCTATAACAATTGTTAGGGATTTAAATATCGTAAAAATTAACATTTTTATTTCGCACTTTTTCGATTTGAAAATAATTGCAATGATACATGCTTACATCACAATTATATGTATATCAGCTTTAAGCAAGCTTCCAAACATTTAAAGTTTGCCTCGACTGTTTACGTTTCGTCAGTACTTTGTGAGTCGTTTATCAGTTCAGTCGAGGATTATAATGTTCAACTGCTTTCATCATATTAATTACATCCATAATTTATTTGATTTTATATTATTGATATCTATTTATCTACATTGCACATCAACCTACTGTGAGTTTTCATTTCCTTTCTTATTCTATTTAATATCACAGATTGGAGTGTTCGGGTTGATCACCTTTTAATCATTGACTTTTAGTTTTAATTTTTGGACCCTAACATGGACCAACTCATACCTCTTTGGTCTTCCAATCATGGAGGGGATCGACCTATGACACGAAAAATGTGACAAGATGTGCGATGATTTCTTTTTATTTGACCTCGATGGATTTAGTTAACGCCAGAATGTTTATATTATTATGTTTTATTATATTCTTTCCTTCAATTCGTTGCGCTGAAGATGACCCAAAAAAAGGGTCGAAACGTCCGCGTCATTTAAATATTTAGTGTAATCGAAGAAATGGTGCATGATTTGTATACTTATCAATCATTACATAATATACATGCAAAAAATCTGCGCTGGCTCTTAGTGTCTTATTCCTCTCTTATATTTATTTAAATTTTTAGAGCCATATACTTATTTTCTTAACTGCAATAAATTAATGAGATTTTTGCGATTAAAATGACACCAAACACGACATGAATCGAATCATTTTTAATTATATATATAATTAAAATTTAATAATTAATTTGATTAAAAATGATCCCATTTATGTCATGTTGGTGTCATTTTAATCGCAAAAGTCTCAATAATCTATTGCAATTATTTTTAAATCGAAAAAGTGCGAAATATAAAAATTTTATTTTCTATAGTACCGCGGAATCAGGCTGCGCGGCGGCTGTAATATATATATTTACTGAGCGACAGTACTCGTTGTTGTGCCGTACGCGTAAGAACAAGTAACGCGGCAAAAGTCGATCGTAACGAGTTACGTTTTCAACCAAAAATAACGAACATTATATATATATTTACTCAGTATTTCTTGAGTACTTATTTTATTGTGTACAATGGTAGTGAAATATAGTGCAAAACGTTTACCTCTGTATGCTCGCCGACTTTCTACAAAAAGAGGATGGTTTAAAAGGTTAGTACTTTTATGTCATAATTATGTACAATACGCACAGATTATATATCTATTTATTACACACATGTATGTAACAAATAGATGTATAGACAAAGATGATCAAAGAGAATGAAGAGAGAGAGAGAGGGAGAGAGAGAGAGTGTGTGTGTGTGTTGTGCGCGCGTGCGTGAATGCTATAAAAACATAAAGAAATATGTTAATTAATTTTTCGCATTTAGCGTTACTGAACGCTGACAATATAATATAACAAGATAAGAATATTGCTTTCATTTTTCTTTTGTGACACCCAATACAAATGATAAAATATACCCTATAAGACACAATATTTCTAGAATATTGTATAAATATTATTATTAGTTAACAATATTTATACTATATTCTATGAATATTGTGTGTTTATAGGGTACAGATACTCGCACATTTTCTCTCTTCATTTTTCAAGTATCGCATTACACGGCGATATCAGTATGACCTTGAAGAGTGTTGTCAAGGTCACGTAAAGGTTACCTTGAATTCTGTAAATGGAAACCCCAATTTTTTATTGCATATTCTTGTAACTTACCTCGAGAGCCTTCCAAAACACTATAACAAAATATTTTTCTCTTAAGTACTTTTCGAGTTATGAGGCTTGAAATCATTTCTTAATTTTACATAAACCATAAAATATCTAGCAAGATATTTATTTTTCGATTATCTTACCTTAATACTTCTATGTACAAAATAATAAGAGGAATCGATTGGTGTAAAGAAAAAACATAGTTGTTTTTAAGAAAAAATATGTGATTTGCAATTAACTTCCATATTTTTTCTTAAAAACAACTGTATGTTTTCTTTACACCAATTGATTCCTCTCATTATTTTGTACATAAAAGTATTAAGGTAAGATAATCGAAAAATGAATATTTTACTAGATAGTTTATGGTTTATATAAAACTAGCTGTACCCTGCGCGCGCTGCTACGCCTACAAAAATCGAATTTAAAGAGAACTCGTTATAACAATTCTGTGCTCAATCTCATTCAAAAAATGATAAGAACGCATCGTAACGGAACACTGCTTCACGTATCATTACGGAATGTTGACTAAAACCTTCCCAGGAGTTCATAGATCATTTCATCCGAAGCAACCTATATGATTAGAGCTAAACTGTGGCTTCCTATAAGACACAAACAAACAAACATTCATTTTTATATATAGAGATTAAGAAATTATTTCAAGCCTCATAACTCGAAAAGTACTGAATAAAGAAATACTTTATTATAGTGTTTTGGAAAGCTGTCGAGATAAGCTA
This sequence comes from Camponotus pennsylvanicus, assembly GCA_023638675.1. Taxonomy (NCBI): domain Eukaryota; kingdom Metazoa; phylum Arthropoda; class Insecta; order Hymenoptera; family Formicidae; genus Camponotus; species Camponotus pennsylvanicus. Next base: position 42,768 of record JALHBL010001247.1, read on the forward strand.
CAAGAATAAGTAATAAAAAATAGGGATTTCCATTTAAAAAACGGACGTTGACCTTCAAATTACCTTGAAAATGACCTTTAATGTCGAATCCAAGGTCACTATTGGATAGCCCCCTTTGTTCCCTACAACTTTTATCCGAGTCGTTTTCCTTCAAACGTTGATCCTGAAAAATTATGAGGGTGGAACTTTTAAAATGGGACACTATATATATATATATATATATATATATATACACACACATATATACAGGGTGTTTCAGACCACCCATTTAAAAACTAGAGAAGTGGTTATTTCAAAAAAGTAAAAACATTTTCTTTATAAACCGGGTGCGCTCTATCGAATAGTGATATTTTCAACTTCTGGTTCCGGCCGGAAATAGGCGATTCAGACCGGAAGTGCATTTTTTTAAATGGAACCCCCTATTTTTTATTACATATTCTTGCAGCTCATCTCGAGAGCTTTCCAAAACACTATAATTAAGTTAGTTTTCATTAAGTACTTTCCGAATTATGAGGCTTGAAATCATTTCTTAATTTTACATAAACCGTAAAATATCTTGCAAAATATTAATTTTACGATTATCTTACCTAATACTTTTACGTACAAAATAATGAGAGGAATCAATTGGCGTAAAGAAAACATATAGTTGTTTCGAAGAAAAAATATGTAATTTACAATTAACAATTACATATTTTTTTCTTAAAAACAACTATGTGTTTTCTTTACACCAATTGATTCCTCTCATTATTTTGTACGTAAAAGTATTAAGGAGAAAGATAATCGAAAAATGAATATTTTACAAGATATTTTATGGTTTATGTAAAATTAAGAAATGATTTCAAGCCTCATAACTCGGAAAGTACTTAATGAAAACTAACTTAATTATAGTGTTTTGGAAAGCTCTCGAGATGAGCTACAAGAATATGTAATAAAAAATTGGGGTTCCATTTAAAAAAATGCACTTCCGGTCTGAATCTCCTATTTGCGGCCGGAACCAGAAGTTGAAAATATCACCATTCGATGGAGCGCACCCGATTTATAAAGACGATTTTTCCTTTGGCAAAATTTCGTCCGAAGCTTAGTTTTTGAATTATTAAAAGAAGTAATTAACTTATGACGGGTCGGATACAAGAGGCAGGCAAGGGTGGCGCGATTCACCGTCAGACGCGGGTGCTTACGCGGGGCGCCTGCTGCGATCACCTGATCGCTACAGACATACACACACATGCGAATACATACATTCTCATTCTCTCTCTCTCTCTCTCCCTCCCTCACTCTCTCTCTCTCTCTCTCATTTGCTTACTCACTTTAAGTCATTATTATTCTTATTTAAATTATTATTTACTTTTTATTATTATTTGTTTTCGCTTTAATTATTATTTTTTTAAATTGTAGTTTCTTTTTTACGAGAGAGGGGAAATGCATTTTATGCATACTCACCGGGCGGTCCGGTGAGTTATGTGGGACTCGAGTACCAAGTCGTATTACCAACTTGGTACTCCCTACTCACTAAAAATCCCTCTCTTTCGCGAATTTTCTCTAACACTGTTTATTTGACATCCCGAAATCTGTTTTCACACAACACCAAAGAATAGTTATTATTACCTTGTTCGATGTATTGCTGTAATTCCTTGAGAAATGAATTTTTTGATAGATCGTACTTTCACTCAAATTGAACGTAGATATCACGTTCTAAAGGACAGAGATCCACACTAAATAATTAATCGAAAGTTTTGTTTTCTTTTATAAACTGTATTCTTTTATAAACTTCAACATAATCACATTCATTCACTCATTCGATAAGACGAGAAATTTACCAATGACTCTATCACTAATCACTATTGTTCGAAATTCATTATTAGCATTTTGATTTAAAATCCGCATTTTTCACTTTAATAAATTCGAGAATTCGAATTTATCGGGCATCGAGAAACTTCTCGAAATCTCTATTCACCAAAAACACGAACGTTCGAGTCATCTTACATCCTTTTTTGCACCGCATAAGAAACACTCGTTATAAACATTTGGCAAAACAATGTCAACCGTCGCTACAATCAGCGCAACGTACGGGCATGCGCGCCCATACGTCACGATCAGCTGAGTGCCAATCAGCTGATCGAAAAAGATCACGCGCATGTCAACCGCTAAACATCGATGTCAGACCTCATCGGCGGCCAATAATGCGCGGCGCCCTGAGGTCACCGCTAAGATACAAAATTAATTGGTCCACGTTGCAACGGGCCCAATATTCCGCTTGCTATATAATGGGCACCGCGCGGGGATCTTTCGGAGTCTCGCACTTTTCGCTCTTCGTAGTCAAACCGCTTTGCTAAACCGCTCTGTTAAAACCGCTATTTCGTTACGACCGCTTACTCACACGGACCTTCGCAGATCTCTTTTTTGTTACACCGCTAATCCACCGCTTACGACGACCGCTATTTCTGTTCGACTACGATTATTCGCATACGCTTCCAGTAAACTGCTTCGTAACTCTGTTTGATTTTATGTTATTCGTATGACTATTACTTGTTAAGTGCTTTGTTAAAATAAAACTCGTTAAACCAAAAAAAGGGGAATACGTGTCGTGCTGTTCTCTTCGTTCCACGTTCAATCTCGTGCCACAGCTTAAGTATCACTGCCGTTTCACCATCTCTCGCGAACAACTATCAATCACTGTCGAATAATCACTGTTGGCAATTAAAAACCACTCGATTAAAGAAAGACACGTACGTTATTACACGACGCGACGACGCGACAACGCGACGATATTTACCCGGCGACAGCTAACAGTGTTTGGTTATGGTAGGTTACGGTAGTTTAAGGTACTAACACAAGGACAAAGAGAAGGATAGCGGGAAGGAGAACCCCGACGGAGCAAGACTTGGCGACCAACTCTTTCCCGTTGCGAGCCAGAGAACCACCAGATCTGGCAAGGCAGCTGCGAGCAGAGGTCACAGCAAGGGTGGTAGGGACAAAACACCCTACGAGACGCCCATGGATTGGATACCACGCATCTGCCTCAAAAAGGTAGAAGTGGTGAATTACAACGTGGAGAGTAATGGCTCCACTAGTAAGGTGACCATGGGCAGGGATGGGATATTCCTCCGTAAGGAGGTGATTAGCACTCAGCCAGGGACCAGTGGGCCGAGAAATTCCCATTCTCCCGCTAGAATGGAGGAAACCCGGGAAGTCGGGGTGAGCAGGGAGGTATCCCCTGCTCCCACCAAAATTATGGCTCCTACGGAGATTCTGACGTTCCAGGGGATGAGTTGCTGCCATAGACGGCGACTCCTTGGATGGGAGCGACGTGGAGATCGACGTGGACGAGGAGGTCGCTCGCATAGAGGAGACCCGGAGGACAGGTCCAGGACGCCCTCCCACGACATGGGAGCACATGAGTAGAAGAGCGAAAAGGGAGGAAAAAACCCGTGTACAGAAGGAGGAAGAGAGGGGGGAGCGAAAGGCAACCGAGGCCCTCAGCTGTTCCACCCCCAAAGGGAGGAAGTGGAGGAAAATTAAGGAGGAAGAGGAGGAGATCGAGGCTGAACTGATCGATGCTCCTACAGCGGATATCGCCTCCAAGATGATCGAGCAGTCGGTGAGAGTCTTTAAGATCGCCGACTGCTCGAACAATATGAAGGGCAGCCTCGTGAGGGAGCTGCAGGGAGCAGCGGCGCTCATGAGGGCTGCAACGAGCGTCATGGCCACGCGAGCAAAGGGGGCCAGCGGGGGAAGGGACGTAGAGGAGCTCTTCAAAACGATTGAGGAGCTCCGAGCCGAGAATGTGAGGCTCAAGAGGGAGATGGAGCAGGTAAAGGCCCGTCTCCCTCCTCCGACCGTCCCTCAACCCGCAGCCCTTGAGCGACGCTCCTCCACGAAAAGGAGGAGGGTTGTAGAGTGGACCGACTCGGAAGAGGAAGGGAAGAGTTAGTACCCCCCCTCCTCTCACGAGCACTGTGGACTTCTCGCTCCTCCCGCAGAGAAAGGGAAGGAGGGAGGCCGAGGAAGGAAGGGGAACTCTCCGAGGGGAAGGGTCCCTCATTCAGACGGGCCTGACCCTAAGGGGAAAAACGAGATGGGTAGAGGCAGAGAGAAACCTGAGAGCGGCCAGGCCGGCGTTTTACTTGTTGCCCTTTTACGAGACTGCTTTCAACGCCCCTCGCACCCATTTTCAAAGTTGGAACTATTTCGCACACCCATTTTCTCGTACTGTCGATAATGTCTCCACTTGGTGCGTGTCCGTGCTACGCCCATTTTCTGACGTTGTCGATAAAGTCTGTATTTGGTGCGTGTCCGTGCTACGCCCATAATTTTCGTATTGAGAAACACGGGCATCGAGTTCATTTATGCGTTATCTTTTCTCTTTATATATTTTTATGAAAACATTAACACTTGTACACACGCTTATAAAACACATTTCTCCCAGTCGTATAAATTATATATAATAATAATAAAAAAAATAATATATTTTTATTATTATTATTATACAGGGTGAGCCATTTTAATTAACGCACGCAATTATTTCGGAAACAAAGCATTTTAGAGAAAAATGTTTCAGACAAAAGTTTTATGGTTTCGAGGGGGCCATAAGATGGTATCATTGATTTGACACTGAAGAGTCATTTGAAGGTCACGTGAAGGTCACTTCAATTTTTTTAAATGGAACACCCTATATATTTTTGCACATTCTTGTAGCTTATCTCGAGAGCTTTCCAAAACACTATAATTAAGTACCTTTTCGTTAAGTACTTTTTGAGTTATGAGGCTTGAAATAATTTCTTAATTTTACATAAACCGTAAAATATCTTGTAAAATATTCATTTTTCGATTATCTTACCTTAATACTTTTACGTACAAAATAATGAGAGGAATCAATTGGTGTAAAGAAAACACATAGTTGTTTTGAAGAAGAAATATGTAATTTGCAATTAACAATTCCATATTTTTGGCCCCCTCGAAACCATAAAACTTTTGTCTGAAACATTTTTCTCTAAAATGCTTTGTTTCCGAAATAATTGCGTGCGTTAATTAAAATGGCTCACCCTGTATATAATTTATGCGATATAATTATTATTAAATATAATTATAATAAATTCGCATAGATGAAATAAAATGACACAACAGAGAATGAAACGATATATATATATATATATATATATATATATATATATATATACATATACATATAAGTATACGCAAGGGTTAAGCGAGTGAGCAAGCGAGAAGGTAATAAGAGCGAGCGAGATAGGAACGAGCGACGAGGACTCGAGAATCGAGTATTCCTTGCACACTATTCCTCTCACTCGTTTCCATTACTGTCTCGCTCGCTTCTATTATTGTTTCGCTCACTCCTGTCATTGTCTCGCTCGTTCCTGTTATTGTTTTGCTCGCTCTTACGTAGTCGTCTTGTATATTCTCATCTCGCTTGCTATCAAACCTGTCGCTGGCAAGCGTGACAAACTGTAACAAATAAATAAATAAATAAATAAATATATATATATATATAAATACACGTATATAGAGCTTTTATACATCGTATTCAATTATGACTTGTATTTAAAAAAAATTAAAATAATTTATTTCACTGCACAATATAGACCATTTGATATTGATTATATTGACCATATTTAGATTAGGAGACGCCACGTAAACACTACATTTGATAACATTAAAATTGCATTAGAAATTAAAATTTTTACGTTTCTTAATTTATTTTATTAATTTATTTTTAATTTATTTTATTAAACGTAATTTTAGAATTAATGTGATTTTCGCGACTAAAATTATATGAAACCCGACATTTTATTCGAATAATTTTCAATTTGATATAATTTTTTTACTTATGTAACATTAAGTAAAAGTTCAATATATAATTAAAATTTTTATTATCTGACTAATTAAAAATTGTCCGATTTACGTCGTGTTTGATGACATTTTAATCGCAAAAATCTCATTAATTTATTAAAATTACTTTCAAATCGATGAAATAAGAAATAAAAGTTTTAGTTTTTATTTTATAAGATGTTTAAATCCCCGATTTCATTCTCGAGTCCGCTTATCTTTACGAGCTGTCTAGCATGACGGTCAAGTTGACAAAGAAAGCGAGATCGCGAGTGAAGAGCGAGCGAGATGACCTATCATCAAAGAGTTCCGAAGACTCTCGCAATCGGCTTCCTCGCTTTCTCTATCCATTCGCAATTCAGGGGATTTAAACATTTTATAAAATAAAAACTAAAACTTTTATTTCTTATTTTATCGATTTGAAAGTAATTTTAATGAACTAATGAGATTTTTGCGATTAAAATGACATCAAACACGACGTAAATCGGATAATTTTTAATTAGTCTGATAATAAAAATTTTAATTATATATTGAACTTTTACTTAATGTTACATAACTAAAAAAATTATATCAAATTGAAAATTATTCGAATAAAATGTCGGGTTTCATATAACTTTAGTCGCGAAAATCACATTAATTCTAAAATTACTTTTAATAAAATAAATTAAGAATGAATTAATAAAATAAATTAAGAAACACACACACACACACACACATTCATACATACATACATACATACATACATATATGTTTATTTATTTTATTATTTATTTATTTATTTGTTACAGTTTGTCACGCTTTCCAGCGGCAGATTTGATCTAATTTCCGTGCCTAATGTATTATGCCGATAGAAGGGAACCTCAAGTAGTGTTCGTAGTCGAGCGAGTAAGGCGACGACCTAGCATCATGGACTTCTCAAGTTCGAGTCCCTCTTCTCTTCACAACTTTTTTTCGCTTTTTTTTAAAAGTGTATTGAAGTAATTTATTATGTGTAATACAATAAATTAACAAATTATTATTTTATTATTATTTTATAATTATTTTGTAATTATTAAATTATTATTTTATAATTATAAAAATTATATGCATATTTTATTACAATTTACAATTAGGAAAAATAACAATTTTCTTTTGTAATGAAAAAATAAAAAATTACTTTTTAATTCTGCAAAGAACTTAATTATTATTACTTACTATCCAACAACTTTATAAGTTCGTATCTTATAATGTTATATAATAATTGTTTTCTGCAGAATTTCAAAATAATTTGTTATTTTTTTCATTAAATAAGAAAATTATCTTTCCTAATTGTAAAATTCTTCAAAAAATAATGCGAATAATTTTAATAATTACAAAATAATATTTTATCAGTTTATATTGTATTTATATCCAATAACTTATCTGAATACCTTTAAAAGAAGAAGCAGAAAACTTGAAATGAGCAGGATTCAAATTTAAGACGTTTAATATCGTAGCCTACTGCCTTACTCGGCTACTACTTATGTTAGCACTTATTTCTACCTACACGGTACATTAAGCGCATAGAATCTTTAACAATTATATCTTATAAATTGCGCATTGACATGAATTACAGTACCTTGTATTAGTGGAAGATATGTCTAACAATATATTAAAAGTTAAGCAATATTTAGAGAATTCGGGATTGATTATTCCATTGTGAGATTAAATATAATAAATTTTGTGGTTAAATATAATAAATTTTTTCCTTTATATTGCAGGAAAATGTTGAAGTGCTATCATTTCCCCACCACCTTGCGGTAGATAGCATGGTGCGCTTTTTTTTATAGTGGTTTCCCCAATAGGCCTAATCCACTATTTTTATGTCATGCATGAAGCAAAAGCTTTATTATACACTAGCTTATTGCACATATTTTAATTTATAAACTTTTGATTATCAAAAAATATATTTATATTAAGTAACGATTTATATGTAATATAAATATTAAATACTTAACAATTTATTTAATAATGCTATTGAGCCAGTTATGTAATAAAATGTTATATTTTTACGTAGAACACATTCATAAAAAATGTACTTTTTTACTCAAAATAAACTACATAATAATATATATATATTCATTTAATAAATTATTTTTATTAAATGAATATAATTATATATACAACAATAATTTCTTGAAGTTCGCCAGTAGATAAAATAAAAAACGTAATTAAAATCGACCACACTGGCAATTTTTATTGGTGGTAAAGAATCACAACGTTTCGACCATATGTTTTGGTCCTTTTCGAGTGAACTACAAAAAACATATCATTTCCAATATTACAAACGAAAATAAATTACATTGATTTTATAATGAAGCGCAATAAGTCATTTACATACGGTAATTTAATGAAGTATTATATCGTGAAAAATAAAGAGATCACTTCGTCAGGATTATCATGTCAACCTCTCCAAATACACAGAGAAAGACTAGACAACCTTTATTATTCTATCATAAATATTGTTTAAATTATCCGTGTCCTTTTGTAAGTTAATCGTGTTGTCAAACTTTTTTATGAAAAACATTTCGGCAATTTCTCTCTTTCTCACGTGTTTCTCATTATGCAAAATAACAGGCAACGACCAGTCAAAGTCATGATTAGATTCAACTTTATGCTTGCTAACAACAGAAAAATTACTTTCGTGCACTTTTATGTTGTTGCGATGTTCTTTTACTCGAGTGCCAACATGTCTTTTTGTTTGGCCAATATATGACATATTACAATTTTTGCAATCTAATTTGTAAACGACTTCCGTCCTGTTATTGGTAGGCAACCTATCTTTACCGCGTTTAATCAATGTGTTAAGTTTTTTAGGTACATTGTAAACCACATTAAGACCTACATTTTTAAAAACGCGACTAATTTCACCACTCAAACCCTCCACAAACGGCAAGGAAATGTACGAAGGTGTAACTGCATTGTCACATTCATTGTCAATATCCACGTTATCACGATGTTTTAAAATATGTAATCTTTTTTGCACGTAGCGGTTAATAATTTGCGTTGGAAAACAATTGTTAGAAAGAATCTGTTTAACGATATCAATATTCTTGGAATGAAATCGAACGTCCGCCAACAAAATGGCGTGGTCAACAAGATTGTAAATAGTTTTCATTTTATACTTAAACGGATGCTTAGAATAAAAATTAGTATATCTGTTGGAACAAGTGGGTTTCCTGTACCAATCCGTCAAAAGGCGACCCTCCGATCTGATGACAATCGTGTCGAGAAAACTGACACGAATCAAGCTCAGTTTCATGTGTAAATTGCAGACGTTGATGATAATTATTAAAGGTCATTTTTATCTCTTCAACTTTTGAGCGTGGAACAATGGTAAAAATGTCATCCACATACCTATAATACATCTCAACACTAAAACCCAGTAAACCTAAACAATGCGTTTCCAAGTCATCCATCACTCCATAATTATATATATCTTTCATTGGCATATAAATATGATCGCAATCACAGTTGAAACAATTGCATAAATCTCAGACTACCAGGTCTCTATCACGGGGAAATCTACATGAGGTAGGTTTCCTTGAAATTGCAATTATATAATTGCAATTATCATTTATGTGCTTTTACATTTATGAGTGCTTTTGCATTTACGAGTCTTATGTGCCTCTTTTTCCCAACATGTGTATTTGAGAACATCCTTTTTTGTATTATTATGTGTTATTATATGTTACTATTTTTTGTTATTATTTGTTTGCTATTATCTTAGTTGACTAAATTATTTAAATTATATTATATATATATATATATATATATATGTATGTGTGTGTGATATATATATATATATATATATATATATATCACAGTATTCGTTAATTTTTCCTTGCTCTTTATTTATAGAATATTATATGCCAATGATTTTTACATCTTTATTGTTAAAATATATTCTTTAAATCTTACTGCTCTTACTTGTATCACATCATTGCTAATAACAAAAATGTTTATGATTTTACAATTTCTTAGATTTCATGATCGCATTAAACTATCTGTTTAATCCGTGATAGAACCTGCTAGTCTGTGATTTATGCTAATGTTTCAACTGTGATTGCGATTTTCTACGAAATTGAAAAATTCATATTTATTTTTGTTATTATTCGAAAGTAATATTTATTGCAAAGTAACATGAGAGAGATATGCAAATATTTAATATTCTACGAATTTGAAATTGTTGACATTATTGATGCAATATCAATATGATACAAGTAAACATAACGAGCTAAAGAATTAATGTGTTCTACGTAATGTCTTCTAATTTTTCTTACCTTTATCTTACCTTTTAGTTCTTATTATTACTTTTTCCATCCTCTTTCCTTTTTCTATCTTTTGTCTTCTTTTAGTTTCTTAAATTGTGCTCTTTTTGTATATCTAATTTTATCTTTTACATGTTTATCAGCATCTCTTATTTCTTTCTTCATTAATTTGCTAGGTTGCGATTTTTGTCTTTTTTTAATACATGCTGTTCGCGGGTGAACGCGAATTGCCGCAATGACGACGAGTTTTGAGAGCGCGTCGCCTGGACGACCACAGATAGTAAATTAAAGCAAAAGGACTTTACACCACGTAATTTTTTTGTGTTTTTTGAAATGTTTATTTGACACCACACATGTATAATATAGAAAAAACTAAGATAAATGTACAAAGCTGAAGAGCTAATTTGATTTCAGATAGTCGAGCGATTTTGGCACAGCGGTTTGTCTAAGAGATTGCGAAAGTCCAAGAGAAAAAGCGGTCGTTATAAGCGGTTTTACTATGCGGATTAACTAAGCGGCGTTATCGAAAAGAACAGCGGACTGCGCCGACTTTTCGGCGGTCGGCCCTTTTATCGCGGGGCCCCACCGTTGCGAGGGCCAATTAATTTAATTGTTTAGCGGTGACCTCATGGCGCCGCGTACAATTGGCCGCCGATGAGGTCTGACGTCGTCAATTCGTTAATTGTCATGCGCGCAGTCCTTTTGGAACAGCTGATTGGCAATCAGCTGATCGTGACGTATGGGCGAGCATGCCCGTACGTCACGCTGATTTTGTCGACGGTTGACATTGTTATTGTTAATGTTTGTGACACGCGTTTCTTTTGACCAAAAAAATTGGAGATAACTCGAACGATCGAGTTTTTGTGGTAAATAGGGAGTTCGAGAAGTTTCTCGTCGCCCGTTAATTTTGAATCCTTGAATTTATAGACTAGAAAACTACGGATTTTTGTCTATGCATGATTCTGATTCGAAATGATATTTCGGTTTTCGAACACATGCTTACAAATGTACTTAATATGATTATCAAGTCTTTTATATATTTCTTTTATCTATTTTTCCACTGATTATATGTATAATTTTTATGCAATTGTTTTATTTGTTTGAAAAATTTTTAACTTTTCTGCGAGGTGCACTAATCTTTTTTTGAGCACGATTATTGTATCTCGTGCGAGAATATATTTTTACAGCAATCATATATCTTAATGCCTGTACTCGATGATTATAACATTTGTCATTAATATCAAACCATGTAGCATGTGTTTTGTTGGTTTCTTGTATACATTTGTCAACAATATTATTAAGAATGTGTGTAGATGTCCAATAATGCTTCCATGTTTTATTAAACACCAATAACTGTATTTTCATAATGTTTATAAAAAAACTTGTCGGGCGTACTAATTTTGTAACTGTTGGAGCGTCTTCCTCTGTGTTCGGATATTCTCTAAATTCTATATATTTCTCATTTACTGTTGACTTGTCCATTGGTGTTTTCATCATAACATTGCGACATTTATCACAATTATTTCTTTCCAAACTTCGTCGTGCCACAAATCCAGCGAAGTATGTTACAGCATTGTCATCATAAGTACTATGTTGTTCATTTTTGATATTTTCGTAATGAAAATATTCTTCGATTATATTTGCATCTTCTGCAAGTAAATTATCGTTTTGATCAACGTCATATTCTAGAGCTATATTACTTGTTTCCATAACATTTTCTATAGCCTTAGTAAGTTTACTCGGATGATTAATAAGAGTTTCTGTTTCTGGGCATTGTACATTGCCTTTGTCACTTGTTTGAATATATCCCGTGGAAAGTATGTGCCTGATGGAAAGTCGTATCATTCTTGCGGTCGGATTAGGATTAAATCCTCCGCGTTGTCGAAGTTTGGAAAATAAATGTTCCACTGAGTCTTGATTGCATAATCCTGTTGCTAATTCAAATGCTTCATTTTTATTTAAAAGTGCTTTATAAGTTGCAAGTATAGCTTTTATAGTTATAACAAAGCCTTTGAAACAAGGTACTTGAATTATCATTTCTGCTGATTTTGACCATCTTGAACACCATTCCACAAATTCTGTTAATAAAATCTCAATATCTGAATTTTTAGACGATAATGGTCGTTTTCCGCCAAATTTCATATTCAAACTATAAGAATTGCAAGCATCGATCCCTTGCAGGGAGGGGAAGACCCCTTCCCTGAGGCACCTCGTAAAGAGGTACCTCAGGGACCCGCAAGCCTCACGCATGACCAGGGCCCAGATCTTACCAGGGATGCCGTCCGAGCCGGGAGCCTTATTCGGCTTCATTCTCCGGGCGGCATCCCTCATCTCCTCCGCTGTCACCCCCCAGCCCTCCCTCCACTCAGGCAAGCGGCTCGAGAGGGGGAAGGGCACTGCGCCCCCGGCTCCCCCGGGGAAGAGGGTCTCAACCACCTCCTCGACGAAGCCAGGGGCCAGGGGCTCCGTGGTCGGGGGCGCCCGCGGTCTCAATTTCTTGAGAACCATCATATACGGGCGCCCCCACGGGTCCTCGTTAAGGGAGGTGAGCAGCTTCTCCCAGGCCCTAGTCTTGGACCTACCGATGGCGACGCCGAGTGAGTGCCGGGCATCTCGATACTCCCCCCGCGCCCGCCCAATGCAGGCCTCACTACCATTTCTCCTCCGCAGACATCTCTGAAGCCGGCGTCTGGCCCGGACCGAGGCATCGCGGAGATTCGCGATCTCCTCGGTCCACCAGTACGCCGACTTCCTCCCACACCCCCTCCTAACCCTTGGCATCGAGACGTCGCACGCCTCTCAGAGGGCTCTGCGAAGCCTCGATGCCAGCTCCTCCACTCCTTTCTCTTCCCAGGCCTGAGGGTCATCCCCCCAGACCCATAGTGAGGCCCGCATTGAGGCCATCAGCATATCCGGGTTCAGCTTGGTGAGGGACCATCTGCGCTCCCCCTGAGTGTCCGCCCCCGTGGGTGGATGACGGGCGACCAAGCCGAGCTCGATGTACCTGTGATCCGACAGGGTCTCGAGCTCGACGGCCACCCGCCATCCCTCCACCATGCGCAAGGCCGCAGGGGAGGCCCATGTCAAGTCGACAATGGACTCCCCCTGGGGCCTCACGCATGTGGCAACAGACCCGACATTGAGCAGGGTCAACCCGAGTGACCCCGCCCAGTCCCGCAGCGCCTCCCCGCGCCGATCCTCAGACGGGCAGCCCCAACTCCAAGATTTGGAGTTGAAGTCGCCCATCACGAGGACCGGCCCAGGGAGGCTGTTCCTAACCACCTCCTCTATCTCGCCAAGCTCGGCCTCAAACTGGGCCAGACTCAGCGAGGGGGGGAGGTATATGCCTACAACACAGGCGGTCCCCCACCACACCATCACAAAATGCCGACCCCTGGCACCCATCCTGCAGGGGGGCGACCCTACGTCGCCCCCCCGCACGACAGCCACCAGGGGTACAGAACCCCCCGCACACCCGCCCGGAAACCAGGTCGGGGGGGGCGCATACGGCTCCGACACCACGGCCAACCCACAACCACGCTCCGCCATCGTGTGCAGGAACAAGTCCTGCGCACGGCGGGCGTGGTTGAGGTTGGCCTGGAGAATGGATAGGGACGCTGGTTTACCTCTAGTCATCGTTTCCCGTTTCCATCTCCACTTCCTCCATCGACTCCTCCTTTTCCTTTCCCTTTCTTCCTCCTTGTCCACTCCTCGAGGGTCTCCGTTCTTTGGGCGGTTCCATTTGGGGCTGCTGCGGTGTTCCCTGCGGCTGCTGCTGTTGCTGTTGCTGCCGTCGCAGTTGTTACCGCCGCTGCTGTTGCTGCTGCCGCAGGGGCGTCACGGCACTCGCCGCCTCCCGCCCAACCCCTCCTGAAGAGGGTGTGGCAGGAGTCAGCGGAGCCCGCCCCAGCGGTGCAATATAGCTCGCGCCCCCGCTGCGGTGATCCGCCCCTCTCCCGGCCTTCGCACACAGGAGGCAGTGAGGGGGGGCCCGACAGGTGACGGCCGTGTGGCCCAGCGTCCCACACCTGTAGCAGGTGCCGGACATGTCCTCCGTACTGCTACACCTAGCGGCCACGTGTCCCTCCCTCCAGCACCTAAAGCAATGGGAGGGGCGCGCCGCCGCCAGTCCACCCTATCTTTACGCGGGCGGCCTTTGCCAAATCATCCGCCGCTCTAATAGGGCAGCGGACCCAAGCCACCCCCATCCCAAATGCGGGCCTGCTGATGGTGGCCTTTACCTCCTCAGGCCGGGCCACTCCCCTATCCACGATGGCGGCCACCACATCTTCCACCGTAACCTGCTTCGTCCAGCCCGTGAATCCGCACCGCCGCCAGAGGCCTCTCCACTCGGACCGAGGAGTCCTCGGCGAAGACCCTCCGCATTTCCGCGGCGAGGGCCTCCGCCTTGGACTCCCTGTCCTCCTTCGTAGGACCCGGGATCTCGAGGACATACGAGCCCGTCAGCCCACAACGGGCACGCATGTCCTCGATCCCCAGACTACTAAGTTTTTCGGTGCCGATGCCCAGCCTCGCCTTTCGCAGGACTTCGGCATACGACCCATCGGGGGCCGTGATCGTGACCGCGGCCGTGGAGGGGGTCCTACTCCCCCTAATGGGGGAGGAGAGCCGCCCCCACCCTTCTCTTCTCTTCTCTTCTGCCGGGCCCGCCGACGGCCGCAGGGGGGCGGGGGGAGCCCTGCTCGGTTCCCCCCACCACCGTCGCGCACGTGGGTTCCGCAGACATCCTCTCTTTAGCCTCCTTCCTAAGCTCCTCCTGGGATTGGTCCAGTCCCTCCTTCGGCCGACCGAAATACTCAAAGGAGGGGACTGTAGATCCCTTCTTCTTTTTCTTCTTCTTCCGCTTCCTCTTCGGTCCCCCCATGTCTCCGTGCACCTCCATGGCGGGGGCTTCAGGGGCCGGAAGGTGACCGAATTCCGCCAGAGGGTCGGGTACAGGGGTCTGTGGCGCAGGCAGGGATCCCCACGATCCCCGTCTGCTGAGCCTCCCCAGCACCCACTCCACGATCTTGCTGACCGTGGCCTCTATCTGCTGAAGGAGGGAGATACTCATCTCGAGTCCTCCCACCGCTCCCCCGGTGGGAGGGGGAGCACGGGGAGGCCCCCGCCATCAGCAGGGGACCCCCCCCACGGGGGGACAGATGCAAGAGGGGAGGGGGAGAGCGAGCAAGGGCGGGCGTTTCATCACCCGCTCCCACACGCCGCTCCCCTCCATCTATCTCGTCGATTATTCTCTCCTTTACTTCCCTGAGTTCCTCTTCCGTCCTCTTCAATTTCCGTCTCAACTCCTCGTTCTCTCTCTCGATCCTCTCCGCCTCCTTCCTGTGGAGTGAGGCTTGTTCCACCTCCCTTTCCATCCTGCTCTTCTCCATCTTCAGCCCTCTTACCTTCTTCCTAAGGTTGACCACCTCCTCTCCTTCGCTCCCCTGTTCCTGTTGGGCGCTATACGCGAGAATGTTGAGACCCGCATGGACCGTTAGGGCTGCGGATCTCAACATTCTCACGTACTGCCCGTTTAGATTCCTCGCAGTGGTGGCGACCTTTTCAATTATCCGCACAACCTGCATCACTTCCGACGTGACGTCAGGTGTCGGCTGAGCCTCCATTTCCGCCATCATGTCTTCCAGGCTGGGAAGATTGGTGGCCGGCGGGATGACCAAATTAGGGTCCGCCAGTCTCCTCTCCTCCCACTCCTCTCTTTCCCTTCTATTCTCCTCCTCCCTCTCCCTCTCCCTTGCTCTGACCTCGTCTATAATATTTGTTGTGCGCGGCCTTCCTCTCTTCCTCCTCTGCCTGGATCCGGTACTCGTGGTAGAGCCCTCGTCCTCTGTCATCGAGGTCGGGCGCTCTGACCCGAACGACTCAGAGCCTCTAGTCCTCTTGACCGGCTTAGAGGGGGCCAGGGCGGAAGGGGTAAGCTCCTCCGCCCCAGCACCCTCCCCGGTCAAGGTAGGTTCATCCACGAAAATAATCGAATCCGCATCTGCGGACTTACCGTTGTACGGTGTGGACGCCCGTCTGGACCAGTCTGGGGTCCGCGCCGCCCCCATCCTCTCCAGGCCAACCACCGGCAGCAATCCCATGTCTGGGAGACTGTCGACACTGAGGGCGCACGGCGGATCCCAGCGGGGCACGGGCAGTGCCCCTGGGTCCTCCTCCCTGACGGTTGCAGGCCCAGCAGTCGGAGGGGAGCGCATCATCTTACTGCTCCTCCTAAACGGATCCTCCTCCACTCCGCCTCGCAATGCCTCCACCGCCTCTGCTACCACCGCCTGCGAACTAACTTCCGTCGCCGAAGACCCCCCCACACGCGGGATATCCACGTATGTGGTGGCCTCCGGATCAGGAGACCTCCCAGGCACTCCTTTGATCGGTGGCGATGCTGCCACCTCCTCCCTCCATCCCAGAATGTGTGCGTTTGTGAGATCTTCCATGTTAACTGCAAAAGACTTACGACGGTTCGCCCATCATGGGAGCCCTACCGCAGTAGGGCTGTTTCCCCGCCGGATTAGTATCCCTAATCAAGGTGGACGACAGCCGAGAGGCGGCTTTCGGGTGGCCAGCCCTATTCGTCCACAGTGATTCTATAATAAAAGGTTCCCGGAGGGGGCCGGGTCCACTGAGTGATGCTAAAGGTTTAACGTCACCCCTATTGAGTGGGCCCCGTGGATCCGAACCACGAGTAACCCAAACCTCGGGCTAGACGGTGCCGGGATTTACCCTACCCGGCATCGGGTATGAGGAAATACCGGCCAGATAATCCTTCACACATGCGCCCGGTTACCCGGCTTCAACCCCGGCATAGGCTCCGACGGCAGCGGGGGAGCGGTTTTCCCACATTAAACTTGTCCCTTCAGGCGGTCTTTGCTTGGACAAGTCCAGGACTTACACACCCGCATCTTCCAGGACAGAGGTCAGGTACCGACGTCACCTCGCCACCGCGGTCGGGGGGCCACTACTCCCCCCTTGGCTAGTCTACCGAGAATATCCACCGGGGCCGACCGCGTCCCATACACACACACACATGCTCACACCGACTCATACGTGCAATGGTGTGCTCTTAGACCCCTCTCCCAACGAGAAGGGGAGCTCCTCCACCACGGCAAGGTGGTACACCACGGAGGAGATGCGAACACATACATTCTCTCTCTGTCTGTCTGTCTGCCTGTCTGTCTGTCTCTCTCTCTCTCTCTCTCTCTCTCTCTCTCTCTCTCTCTCTCTCTCTCATTCGCTCACTCACCTGTAAATTTTTTTTTTTTTTTTTTTTTACGAGAGAGGGGAAATGCATTTTATGCATACCCACTGGTCGATCCAGTGAGTTATGTGGGACTCGAGTACCAAGTCGAATTACCAACTCGGTACTCCCTACCCACTAAAAACCCCTCTTTTTTCACGAATTTCCTTTAACACACTGTCCCTCTGACTTCCCGAGATCTGTTTTCACATAACGTCAAAAAATAGTTATTATTACCTTGTTCGATGACTTTTGATGTATTGCTGTAATTGCTTGAAGGAGAAATGAATTTTCCGATAGATCGTACGTTCTCAAATTTAACGTAGATATCACGTTGCAAAAGACAAGAAATTCACACTAAATTATTAACTGAAAGTTTTTCTTCTTTCTCATGAACTGTATTCTTTTATAAACTTTAACGTAATCACATTTATTTACTCACTCGATGAGACGAGAAATTTACTAATGACTATCACTAATCACTATTAATCACTGTCGAATAATAACTGTTGGCGATTAAAAATCACTCGATGAAAGAAACACGCGCGGACACGTTACTACACGACGCGACGACGCGACAATGCGACGATAATTATTCGGCGACTGCAAGCAGTTTTTTGTCATGGTAGGTTGCGGTAGGTTAAGGTACTACTGGCGCTATCGAACGCGATCATGTGTTCGATTGAAGAATGCGGTAAACATAATAAACATTTAACATATTAATATTATTATTATCATGAATGTGTGTGATATTCATACATCTGTCACGTTCTGGTAACTTCGATTAGTTGGTTCCGTGAGACAGGATCTTCCAACAGTTTTACGAGTTCGACAGAACGTTTTAGTTGTGGGTTCTTCTTGCGGTTAAGGGGGTAAAACCCCAGGACAATTAACTGCTTTGAGTTGGATTTTCTTCGCTGATGATGATTATAGAAGTATACTCTTGTTTAAAATTTGAATTCTTTATTCTGAACTGACTTGATCTAGCGTTTTACAGTGCGAGTAAGAATCTGAGTGAGTCTAAGTCTAGAGTGAATCTACGAGAATGCCCGCTCTTCCGTTGTTGGAAGCGTTTTTATACACTTTTGAAATTGAGTGGTAGGGGTAATTTATGACAGAGTTTTAAGAACAAATTCCTTGGCTTATTCTATGAAATGGATTTTTGCGAACTTCTTGGGTGGTCTTTAAGAGAGTTTTCTAGGAATACGCATTAACTGATTCTCTGAATGCATTGCTTGCAAGGTCGTGTCCTACATACATTATAGTAGTTATAATAAATTACGATAAATGACCGTTTTCAAAGATTTACAATGATTATTTAAAATATTGGTCCTTTATCATGATTTTTACATAAATAGGTTCTCCTTAATCTTTTAGACATATTTTACATCATTTTGTATAGTTTGTATAATAAAAGTTCATATTTAAAAGGATTTCCTTATGTCGGTCCTTGTCTTTCCCAAGTATTACATGTAAGTCTATCTCGCTTGTATAGATGATTCATATATATATCTCTCTCTCTCAGATTCACATTTTATTATAGGTGACATATAAGTGTGTCTCTCTTAGTTTCATGTTAGTTCGTGCTTGTAGCTTATTGGATGGAAGATAGTGAGAAAAGAAAAATTTCTGCTGGATCTAGGGGTCGCCGGACGTGACATCTCCCCCGTTGGAGAAATTCGGTCCCCGAATTTGAAATACTATTTCTTATAAGAGCGTTTGAATAATGAATAAGTTATGAGTACAAGAAATGCTAGTAATTTTATTAATATACTACTGTGATCAAAAAATAAGGTGAAATTGTTTATAACTTTTAAAATCTTTATTTATTCTTCTAAATCTATTTCATCGCCTTCAAAGTACTTCCCTCCCGATACAATACACTTATGCCAACGTTTTTTCCAATCCTCGAAACAATTGTTGAAGTCGATTTTCGGAATGGCCTTCAAAGCGCGCAGCGATTCAGTTCTTATCTCCTCAATCGTGTCGAAACTGTGTCCCCGGAGCGGTCTCTTGAGCTTAGGGAATAGCCAGAAGTCACACGGTGCTAAATCAGGCGAATACGGTGGTTGTGGAACGATATGAGTTGAATTTTTGGCGAAATGGTCTCGAAGAACCAATGCAGTGTGAGATGGTGCATTATCGTGGTGCAAAAACCAAGAATTGTCTGCCCATAATTCTGGCCTCTTTTTGCGAATAGCTTCACGTAAACGTTGCATAACGCTCAAATAATATTCCTTGTTAACAGTTTGGCCCGGCGGAAGGAATTCATAATGCACCACACCACGATAATCGAAGAAAACTGTTAACATGACCTTGATTTTTGAACGACTTTGGCGCGGTCTTTTCGGTCTTGACTCACCTTTTGCACGGTATTCGCTTGATTGGTCGGTTGTTTCCGGGTCGTATGCATAGATCCAAGTCTCATCTCCAGTTATCATGCATTTCATTTTATCCTGATAGTCAGAAAGCATTGTTTCACAGACTTCAACGCGACGCTGTTTTTCCAAAAAATTGAGTGTTTTTGGCACTAAACGAGATTTCACTTTTCTCAGGCACAAAACATCTTTCAAAATGGTCTGGACTGATCCAAATGAAATGTTAACAGTATCAGCGAGGTCTCTAATTGTCAATCGACGATTCTTGAGCACCAAATCTTTGACTTCCTTGACGTGTTGTTCATCGGTTGAAGTTGATGGTCGTCCAGGGCGATTTTTGTCTTCAGCACTTTCTCTGCCTTCTTTGAATTGTTTGTACCACTTGTAAACATTTTTTTGTGACATAACCTGGTCACCGAAGGCCTTCTGCAACATTCTCAACGTTTCTGCTGCAGAAATTTCATTCCGCAAACAAAATTTAATGCAACTTCTTTGCTCAACAAAATCAGACATTGTAAAAATCGCTAAATTAACTTTTTGTTGTTCACAAAACACGTGCGCAACTATTGACAAATGCAGATATCGGCATGAAATTTGACACACAGATGTCAGTGACAGTACTATCAACTTAAAAAAAAAGATTTGTCAGAATCGAAGAGCCCGCGTATTTTAAATTAAAAATTTCACCTTATTTTTTGATCACAGTAGTAGATGTGTATGTTATATGAGGAGATCAGAAAAGGGATTGATAATGAGAACAAAAACAATAATTGTTAGTTAATATGAATAATGGATTTATTTGATTTTGTATATATATAACGCTTTCTATTAAATATAGGAAACAGAGGTATGTTAGAGGCATGTTAATTTTTTGAATTTTTTTTTTTTAGTTTTTCTTTTTAACCATTCTATAGTAAATGTAATATCTTATATATAAAAAAAAAATTTTTTTTTTGTATTTTATTTCTAAAGGAATGAGAGAGAGAGATATAATAATTGTATACTTATTACTAAAAAATTTCTAAAGTAAAAGTTAAAACGAAAACTCGTTACTCCTAAATTACGATTATTTAGTTCATACAAATGCTTGAATTATGATATAATTTTGCCAATGCGAAACGCAAATACATTAGTGGAGTCGGTGTTGATATATTTTTACGCATATGTGAAGGATATTGAATTATATAATATTCAGCGCAATATTATTTATTAAAAAGTTTATAAGTATTACTTCCTTATATATATATTTTATATTACGCTTATAAGCTGGAGCGTTCATATTTATTTAAATGTAGTTATATCGTAGTTACAATGTGAAAAAGAGGGTGTATAGAATATATATATAATATGTGTATAACATGTAGAATATATAATAATAAGACATGTAAAGAGTATAAAATATATAGTGTATGAAATCATATACAGGGTGACCAATGGGAATGTGTTGAAAGTAAATAGTTATTACTTCGTAACAAATAGGCCGAATAAAATGAATTAAACGCCATTTTGTAGAGAAAACTTGTCAATTTTATTACCATATATATGAAAGAGAAATATAATAATTTAACAATTGAAATACACAATATAAAAAAAAAGAAAAATTTTGCTTGCGCATATGAATTAATGGTATATGTTTTCAAAGTGTTGTCCATTAGAATTAGCACAGAACTGCAATCGTTTGCAAAAACTTTGAAATACATTATCTAACATAGATGTAGGAATGCTGCGAGTGCATTTTTTAATACTATTTATCAGCTCTGCGGTGTTTTGAGGTTGTACGGCGTAACATTTGTCTTTGAGGTAACCCTAAAGAAAAAATCACACGGGTTCATATCAGGTGAATAAGGAGGCCATTCCAGACCTCCATGAGCAAATTTCGGGTATCCTAATCCAATTACTCTGTTGCCATACACTTCATGTATCGATTCAAAGACTTCGCGTGTACGATGTAGGGTCGCGCCATCCTGTATTAAATGGAAGTTCTTTACTAATCCGCGTTTCTTTGCATGGGAAAAGAATTTAGTCTCCAATAATTCTTTATAACTTTGACTAGTCACAGTTCCTTCAAAAAATTGCAGGTAGACCCCATTTACAGAAATTGCAGCCCACGCGGAGACCTTTTGAGAATGAAGAGGAACGGCAATAGACACGTTTGGATTTTCCTGTCCCCAAAACCGATAATTTTGTTTGTTGACATATCCGTTTAACCAAAAGTGAACTTCATCCGTAAATATTATTTGTTTTTCATCGAGTTCCTCACTTTCAAACATATCGGTTATCACCTTACAAAACTCACCTCGTTTTTCCATCGCTTTCTCCGTCAGCAATTGATGTGTAGTGATTTTGTAGGGATGCAATTTAATGACATCTCTCATAATCTTTCGGAGAGTTTCTCGCTTTAAATCCAAAACCTGAGCAGCTTTCCTAATCGAGGTGTTTGGATTTTCGTCAAAATATTTTCTAACGTCATCAATTGTTTCGTCCGTTGTAACGGTACGAGATGGGCCAGGTAAATCATGTCTACGATCGTTCAAAGTGCCATACATACCAAAATTATCAATAATCCTGCCAAAAAATATCGACAAATAAAAATAAAATCTCACCTAACCAACATTGGAATTATGACGCGATTCCAGGGAGAGGGAGCGTGGGTAAAAAGTATCAAAAACATACCTTCTGAGTATTGTTTCACTTGAAACTTTTTTAGATCCATATTTACTACGGAATCCACGATACGCCTGACTATAGTTTTTGCCTCTACTATAGAAGCACTCGATGAGAAACACTTTTTCTTCGATGCTTAGCGCGTCCATCCTATAACTCGCAAACCGGTCTATACGACGGTTCAAATAAAATTGACGGGTCTTAGGTAGCGGACCCTAGTCGGTAAAACAGTTACCGAAATCGAGGAGGGGATATATAACCGTTTACTTTCAACACATTCCCATTGGTCACCCTGTATATATAGTTGAATTAAGCGACGCGGTAGCGTCGCGACGCCAAGTACATAAAAAAACAGACCGAGTATTGAGTGTCATTGTTCTCGATCCGAGCATTGAGAGTCACTGTTCTCGACGCGGCGCTACCAAGTACCTTATCCGGAATTTTGGGTCTTATAAACTTTCGATTAAAATATCTCAAGAACTAAAGCCGTTATCATAAATCTGACGGCACTTTTATCATATAATTTGAGTATAAACTTTCAATTGCGACCAGTTTGAATAAAATTGGTGCAGTCAATCCCGAGAAATAATGACCGCATATCAGAAATGTGACATTTTATCGTTTTCCATCATTTCCAGGTTCAGACTCACGTACATATGCTCGCACGCACACACGTAAAGCGAGTTTGTCCCTCAAGGCGCATTTGCAACGCACATGTACGATTATTCGTCGAGTGTGCAAATACGCCTTAAGAAATAAGATTAAATGTATATGTGCGTGCATACACGTGTAATACGTGTGTATGTGTGTGCATACGTATGAGAGATTAATTTATCGTATAGTAATTTTCAAAAATAACCCCTTAGGAGATGGAAATTATTATCTCAGGAACGTAAAAATATGGAACTTATTTGATTAAATAAAATTTCTAAAAAAATAATTGTCATATAATAACAATTTCGAAAAATAGTAATAATTTAGAAACAATCCCTTGAGGGTGAAATCTAATATTTCAGAAACGGTGCACCATAAAAATATAAAACCTGTACTGTTGGTTAAAATTTTTACAAAGATTAATTTAACGTATAATAATAATTTTTAAAAACCACCCCTTGGGGGTAAAATCTAATATTTCAAAAACGGTGCACCACAAAAATATAAAACCTGTACTATTAGTTATGACTTGTAGAAAGACTAATTAAGCGGTATAATAATAATTTTTAAAAACCACCCCATAGGGGTGAAATTTAATATTTCAGAAACGGTGCACCACAAAAATATAAAATCTGTATTGTTAGTTATGACTTGTAGAAAGACTAATTAAGCGTATAATAACAATTTTTAAAAACCACCCTTTGGGGGTGAAATCTAATATTTCAGAAACGATGCACCACAAAAATATAAAACTTGTACTATTAGTTATGACTTGTAGAAAGACTAATTAAGCGTATAATAACAATTTTTAAAAACCACCCCTTGGGGGTGAAATCTAATATTTCAGAAATGGTATACCACAAAAATATAAAACCTGTGCCGTTAGTTGAGGTTTCTACAGACTAATTTAGCGTATAATAATAATTTTTAAAAACCACCCCATAGGGGTGAAATCTAATATTTCAGAAACGGTGCACCACAAAAATATAAAACCTGTACTATTAGTTATGACTTGTAGAAAGACTAATTAAGTGTATAATAACAATTTTTAAAAACCACCCTTTGGGGGTGAAATCTAATATTTTAGAAACGATGCACCACAAAAATATAAAACTTGTACTATTAGTTATGACTTGTAGAAAGACTAATTAAGTGTATAATAACAATTTTTAAAAACCACCCTTTGGGGGTGAAATCTAATATTTCAGAAACGATGCACCACAAAAATATAAAACCTGTACTATTAGTTATGACTTGTAGAAAGACTAATTAAGCGTATAATACCAATTTTTAAAAATCACCCCTTGGGGGTGAAATCAATATCAGAAACGGTATACAACAAAAATATAAAACCTGTGTCGTTAGTTAAGGTTTCTACAAAGACTAATTTAGCGTATAATAATAATTTTTAAAAACAACCCCTTGGGGGTGAAATCTAATATTTCAGAAACGGTGCACCACAAAAATATAAAATCTGTACTGTTAGTTATGACTTGTAGAAAGACTAATTAAGCGTATAATAACAATTTTTAAAAACCACCCCTTGGGGGTGAAATATAATATTTCAGAGACGGTGGGCCACAAAAATATAAAACCTATGCCGTTAGTTGAGGTTTCTACAAAGACTAATTTAACGTATAATAATAATTTTTAAAAACCACCCCTAGGGGATGAAATCTAATATTTCAGAAACGGTGCACCACAAAAATATAAAACCTGTACTATTAGTTATGACTTGTAGAAAGACTAATTAAGTGTATAATAACAATTTTTAAAAACCACCCTTTGGGGGTGAAATCTAATATTTTAGAAACGATACACCACAAAAATATAAAACCTGTACTATTAGTTATGACTTGTAGAAAGACTAATTAAGCGTATAATAACAATTTTTAAAAACCACCCCTTGGGGGTGAAATCAATATCAGAAACGGTGTACCACAAAAATATAAAACCTGTGTCGTTAGTTAAGGTTTCTACAAAGACTAATTTAGCGTATAATAATAATTTTTAAAAACCACCCCTTGGGGGTGAAATCTAATATTTCAGAAACGGTGCACCACAAAAATATAAAATCTGTACTGTTAGTTATGACTTGTAGAAAGACTAATTAAGCGTATAATAGCAATTTTTAAAAACCACCCCTTGGGGGTGAAATATAATATTTCAGAGACGGTGGGCCACAAAAATATAAAACCTATGCCGTTACTTAAGGTTTCTACAAAGACTAATTTAGCGTATAATAATAATTTTTAAAAACCACCCCTTGGGGGTAAAATCTAATATTTAAAAAACGGTGCACCACAAAAATATAAAACCTGTACTATTAGTTATGACTTGTAGAAAGACTAATTAAGCGGTGTAATAATAATTTTTAAAAACCACCCCATAGGGGTGAAATCTAATATTTCAGAAACGGTGCACCACAAAAATATAAAATCTGTACTGTTAGTTATGACTTGTAGAAAGACTAATTAAGCGTATAATAACAATTTTTAAAAACCACTCTTTGGGGGTGAAATCTAATATTTCAGAAACGATGCACCACAAAAATATAAAACTTGTACTATTAGTTATGACTTGTAGAAAGACTAATTAAGCGTATAATAACAATTTTTAAAAACCACCCCTTGGGGGTGAAATCTAATATTTCAGAAACGGTATACCACAAAAATATAAAACCTGTGCCGTTAGTTGAGGTTTCTACAGACTAATTTAGCGTATAATAATAATTTTTAAAAACCACCCCATAGGGGTGAAATCTAATATTTCAGAAACGGTGCACCACAAAAATATAAAACCTGTACTATTAGTTATGACTTGTAGAAAGACTAATTAAGCGTATAATAACAATTTTTAAAAACCACCCCTTGGGGGTGAAATCTAATATTTCAGAAACGGTATACCACAAAAATATAAAACCTGTGCCGTTAGTTGAGGTTTCTACAGACTAATTTAGCGTATAATAATAATTTTTAAAAACCACCCCATAGGGGTGAAATCTAATATTTCAGAAACGGTGCACCACAAAAATATAAAACCTGTACTATTAGTTATGACTTGTAGAAAGACTAATTAAGTGTATAATAACAATTTTTAAAAACCACCCTTTGGGGGTGAAATCTAATATTTCAGAAACGATGCACCACAAAAATATAAAACTTGTACTATTAGTTATGACTTGTAGAAAGACTAATTAAGTGTATAATAACAATTTTTAAAAACCACCCTTTGGGGGTGAAATCTAATATTTCAGAAACGATGCACCACAAAAATATAAAACCTGTACTATTAGTTATGACTTGTAAAAAGACTAATTAAGCGTATAATACCAATTTTTAAAAACCACCCCTTGGGGGTGAAATCAATATCAGAAACGGTATACCACAAAAATATAAAACCTGTGCCGTTAGTTAAGGTTTCTACAAAGACTAATTTAGCGTATAATAATAATTTTTAAAAACAACCCCTTGGGGGTGAAATCTAATATTTCAGAAACGGTGCACCACAAAAATATAAAATCTGTACTGTTAGTTACGACTTGTAGAAAGACTAATTAAGCGTATAATAACAATTTTTAAAAACCACCCCTTGGGGGTGAAATATAATATTTCAGAGACGGTGGGCCACAAAAATATAAAACCTATGCCGTTAGTTGAGGTTTCTACAAAGACTAATTTAACGTATAATAATAATTTTTAAAAACCACCCCTTGGGGGTGAAATCTAATATTTCAGAAACGGTGCACCACAAAAATATAAAACCTATACTATTAGTTATGACTTGTAGAAGGACTAATTAAGTGTATAATAACAATTTTTAAAAACCACCCTTTGGGGGTGAAATCTAATATTTCAGAAACGATGCACCACAAAAATATAAAACCTGTACTATTAGTTATGACTTGTAGAAAGACTAATTAAGCGTATAATAACAATTTTTAAAAACCACCCTTTGGGGGTGAAATCAATATCAGAAACGGTATACCACAAAAATATAAAACCTGTGTCGTTAGTTAAGGTTTCTACAAAGACTAATTTAGCGTATAATAATAATTTTTAAAAACCACCCCTTGGGGGTGAAATCTAATATTTCAGAAACGGTGCACCACAAAAATATAAAATCTGTACTGTTAGTTATGACTTGTAGAAAGACTAATTAAGCGTATAATAGCAATTTTTAAAAACCACCCCTTGGGGGTGAAATATAATATTTCAGAGACGGTGGGCCACAAAAATATAAAACCTATGCCGTTACTTAAGGTTTCTACAAAGACTAATTTAGCGTATAATAATAATTTTTAAAAACTGCCCCTTGTGAATGAAACCTAATATTTCAGTAACGGTATACCACAAAAACATAAAACCTGTACTGTTAGTTATGACTTGTAGAAAGACTAATTTACCGTACAGTAACAATTTTCAAAAATAAAATATCCTTAAAAATAATTTACTAATATTTTCCCCCAAAAAATAATTTACAGGAAGCGTATAAAATTTGACAAAAAGATGTGAAATCCCTATAAAAAAAACCTTGCAAAGGTAAAAAAAATACGCCAAGTACATAAAAAATATTTCGCTTTGTATACAACAAAACGTTTAATAAAAAAAATGTCCCTAAGAATAATTTACAAAAATTATCCCCCAAAAATTAATTTGTAGAAAGGATATAAAATTTTACAAAAAGATGTGATATCCCTCTAAAAAAAACTTTACAAAGGTTAAAAAAATACGCCAAGTACATAAAAAATATTCTACCTTATATGCAACAAAATGTTTAATGAAAAAAGTCCTTAAAAATAA
The DNA here is from genome assembly GCA_023638675.1 of Camponotus pennsylvanicus. Taxonomy (NCBI): domain Eukaryota; kingdom Metazoa; phylum Arthropoda; class Insecta; order Hymenoptera; family Formicidae; genus Camponotus; species Camponotus pennsylvanicus. The sequence continues at coordinate 70,651 of JALHBL010001247.1, forward strand.
TTTATAATAATTCTCCCTTACAAAACCATTTTTCTGAAAAACAAAACCTCAACAAATAATTATCATAAAGAAATATAAAAAAATAAAATATCAAAACTAAATAGGAAATCAATAATGACTATTAGTCAAGTACCTAAGAGCAATTTGCAAATTTGACATAATACTTGCCATGAAATCAATTTTACATTGTAGAAATGTTATACATAGATTCTCCCTGAAACATTAAAACGCATTTTATATTTATTCAGAGAAACTTGATTTTTAAAATATTTAAAATCAACACTAAATGAGAATTAGGATTCTTTTAATTCCTAAAACATTTTTTATATAATGTATATAATTTAAAAATAAAACGTTTTACGCAAGTTTTAAATCGCACAGTCTTTAAATCGAAGTAAGTTATGAAAACGGCGTGCCCGAATCGTTTACATTATAAACAAATATATCCCCAATAAAATGTAAAATCTTAGACATTATACAATTAAATATTAAATCTATGCTTGATTACGATCCGGGCACGCCAAGTTTTCATAACTTACTTCGATTTAAAGACTGTGCAATTTAAAACTTGCGTAAAACGTTTTATTTTTAAATTATATACATTATATAAAAAATGTTTTAGGAATTAAAAGAATCCTAATTCTCATTTAGTGTTGATTTTAAATATTTTAAAAATCAAGTTTCTCTGAATAAATATAAAATGCGTTTTAATTTTTTAGGGAGAATCTATGTATAACATTTCTACAATGTAAAATTGATTTCATGGCAAGTATTATGTCAAATTTGCAAATTGCTCTTAGGTACTTGGCTAATAGTCATTATTGATTTCCTATTTAGTTTTGATATTTTATTTTTTTATATTTCTTTATGATAATTATTTGTTGAGGTTTTGTTTTTCAGAAAAATGGTTTTGTAAGGGAGAATTATTATAAATTATTTTTAAGGACTTTTTTCATTAAACATTTTGTTGCATATAAGGTAGAATATTTTTTATGTACTTGGCGTATTTTTTTAACCTTTGTAAGGTTTTTTTTAGAGGGTACATATATAGTTACGGGAAAATTGTTACGTCGCACAAAATTTGTGTTACTAAATTATTTACGCGATGGATATTGTCCATGATATGTTGTCTGCAATGAAAACAATCGATGGCTCTGCGAGTACGAAGTAATAAATTATAGCATCGCCCGCATTGTAATGTTGTATTTTGAAAGTGTCGAGAAATTATGTGTAAGTGTCGCCACACTGGTGATACTTGTCGTTCACAAAAGATATGTTCGGCTGTAGCACAACTATCGCAATAGATTGTGGTTGCACTCACTTGAATATACCACGCGGATTGACAAATGAAATGATACGCTTGTGCCGCGTCTGGATTTAAATAATCTCGATAATATACAGGTCGCACAATTTGCAAGGGCGTTACAGGGGGTGAACCTTGGGGAATCGGCGCGGTTATTCCTACGGTCCTATGCTGGTGTGTTCTCGGAACTTGCGATTCGGGCACGGATGCTGTTGAGGGGGTTGATGCTGCTGGCGGTGATGGAAATTGCGAAGTAGATATGCGGGTTGATCCACTTATTGTTGCCGTTGATATTGGATCACTCGTTGTAATGGTCGTTGTCATTGTCGGCGTGCCAAAGGTATCGTAGAATGATGTGATCCGCGCATTGTTATCTTGTAGACTCGTTCTCTGTCGCTCGTATGCCACGAGATCGTCTAGTATTTCCCTGATATCGTCCGTCGCAGGCACGGGACAAGGAGTTGGCCTTGCATGATCGTATATAGGTTCCCTTTGCATAGGTGGTTGCTCGGATCTATTATAAACTTCAGGATCCGTCGGCTCGGTAGTGACTGAGTCTAAATTTATGAGGAAGATCTTAATTACAAGATATATTAAAGATATTCCATCATAAATACCTTCTGCCATGTCCATTGAGGCTTGTATGAATCGTACAAGTCTTTGCCGGGATTGATATTCACCCATATGAAATGCTTTTGATTCTTATTGTTGTCTGTCGGAGCTACTTTCATACATACTGGTCGTATTTGACTGAACGCGGGGCGGTTCTTTGCTAATATTTATAGGGTGCCTATCTCTTTGTCCTAGATTCCTCATGGGTGAGTTATTCTCTTGTCTCTTGCTTAGCTGTTCTATGATGCACGTGCACCAAGGACTTAGCAGGAAAAAATAAGCGATAGTGAAGAGAGTACTAAGAAGTCCGGTAACATAAAATAAAGTATAATGAACAGTAGTTCTCCATTGCTGCGTTTTTCTATTTTTTATTTGTTCAGCTTTCCTAATGATGTCATTGAATGTAGCTTCTATTTGGCTATTATTCAATTGCCATAATTCATGTGCAGCTTCTTTCAATTCGACATTATATTTTTCATATGTAGGTTGATATAAATTCAATATGCTGAGATTGCTGATAGGCGCATAATATTGCAAGACTTTTGTTTCGTGTACGGATGGATGAGTTATAGCAGTGGTCCTCGTATTAATTTTACAGCCACGTTGTATTGTAATGATTCCAGAATTACTGATCATGACGCTTCACATAATTTGGACATTCTATTGATATAGTCTCTTCTGTCGGGGTCGAATAAATCCAAGTTCCGGTGGTTGTAAGAGTTTTCCAATAAATACTTTTTAATTCTTTCATTATTATTTTACAATAATTTGGCTTTATTCGGTAGTTTAAAAGAAGTTCTACGTTGCAATTAGGCGGTTCTCGCAATTTATTTAAAGGGAAGGTCGTTGGGCAGATAAAAGTTGCATCATATGCGATGCATTCTTCTAGCTCTCTTCCTTGAAATAGATAAAAATTATCAGCGTTTTCATTCAGCCCGATATATTCTACGTTAGGTTCAATGATGGCGAATTTTGTTGCATCGAATTCTTGTTTTACTGGTAATGGTATTGGTCTGTATAAGGTATATTTTCCTGATGTAAGCAATGGTATGTGTAAAATATAAATTAAACGATTGTGAGCATAGGCGACTTGTAAATGTGATATTTTTATTAATTTGTCTATTTCTCCTTCGTTAATTGAAATAGGAAATTCTGCGTACGGTATTTGTTCTCTTATGAGTTTGAGATTTTGAATTAAATGTTGTGGGGATATCATTCTTGGATGTATCAGTCCTTGCTTTCCAAAAAGGATGCCATCTATTAAAATATTTAGATCTATTTCGTGTTCTATTAAAGCATGGTCAATACTTTCGATTATTTCTTCGAATTGCCAGTGGATATTGTTTCGAATAAGTTGTTCTTTTATTTTGCTGATATTATCCCTTACATGCTGACTAAGATTAGATAATCTCATTTGTATCTTCGAAGTAGCTTCGTATAGTTCTCGGAAATGAATTCGCGTTGCAGATGTTTGATTGATCAACAATGAAGCAGTCATTGGTTTTATTTTCTACATGCTGTATGGCAGAGTTGATATGATAAGCGTCTTCGGTTGTCATTGTCCCGAATAATACTTTACTGATTTGTCCAATAAATTCAAAAGGTGCTCTTTTTATTCGATGGTCTCCGATAAGCTCGCGAATGTGGTTTTGATATTGGACGATTTTATGTAATTTTGCAAGTAATAGGATGAGTTGTTTTTGTGCTACGCATATTTCTGAAATGTTATCACATTGTTGTATGGTTTCTTCTGAATTTTTCCTAAGATGCCAAAAATATCAGTTATATCTATATAAGTAATTATTTTCCAATAGATTTTAGTCGTGCGTAATTCACCGATGGTTTCGTAGAATATCCCAGGGTTATCTCTTAACGGTGTTATAGTGTATTCGTTCTTGGTCATCCCGGGTCTGTAATTTGAGCAGATTTTGTACGATTTATGTGTGTTATTTTCGTCTTATTTTGCGCAATTAAAATTTTTATGTTATTATTGTCTAATAATTCTATGATTTCGTATGGTCCGGTATACTCGTCGTCAAACTTGTGTTTCTTAGTCATTTTTAATAAATAAACAGTCACCGATTTTGTAATCTTGTATTTTTAATTTCTTATCGTAATAATGTTTATACCGATCCTTTGCGTTGAGAAGATTTGAAACGGCTAATTTTCTTAATTCTGTTAGTTTGTCAACGAGTTCGGTTACATAATCGTTGTATGTTTCTAAAGAATCGTTTGGTTCTAATTGCGAAGGTAAACGAGCTATTCTACCATATACTAGTTCGAAAGGAGTAAATTTTGTTCCTTCGTGTACGCTAGTATTATATGAAAACATGGCATGCTCGAGCCAATTGTCCCAGTCGCATTCATTTGTAATATAATGTTTTAAATATTCGGTTAATACATGATGACTTCTTTCTAAAGAACCATTGGATTGAGGATGGAAAGCTGTTGTACGATATTGTTTTATTTTAAAATATTTTGCAAATCTTTTCATCACAATACTAGTGAAGTTTGTCCCTTGATCTGTTAGGATTGCTTTAGGACTTCCAAATTGACATATGAATCGTCGGGTAAATGCCTTTGCGGTCTCTTCTGAATTTGCTTGGATTAGCGGTACTGCAACTGAATATTTTGTTAACTGGTCTTGTATTCTCAGTATATATCTGTTACCAGAATTCGTCACAGGTAATGGTCCAAAAATATCCATAGAAACTTTGTCAAATGCATCAAGCGGTGTATCGGTGATAACCATAGGCTGTTTTGTTTTTATTCGAACTAATTTTTTCTTTTGGCAATTACTGCATGTACGAATTGTATGTAAAATTGCATGTAAAATTTTCGATTTGTGTTTTCATATTATCCCAATAATATTTATGACGTATGTGTGTCATGGTTTTAGTTATACCTTTATGTCCTCCTATACTTGATTCATGATATTCGCGAATAATTTGTAGTCTATCTTCGTGCTTAGGTATGCATACTCAGCCTTGACATATGGTTATCTGTAGATTAGTTCTCAGAAATGCAAGGCGTATCATATTGCGGATTTTAAACCAGGATATATTTATATTACTTTTGTTTTCAGATATATTAGCATGTAGTATGTTGAATTGTCTCATTTCATTTTTTAGTTCTTTGAATCCTCGCATTATGATTTCTTCAGATATTTCTTGTTTTAATTCTTCTTTAATAATTATGCCAAAAGTTCTTTTATTAAGTTTGCCCGCGTTAGATACATGTCCTAGAGTACCCTTAAAATTTTCAGGTATTTGACAGATATTTCTACACATCAATTCTTTTCCAATTTCGTCTACTGGATTGCCTTTCGTGTCTATAAAATATATTATATGATCTTTCTTCATCCAAATATGATCGCGTGTATATAAAATATTAGTGGGAATTTTTATTTCTTTTTTAATTCTTGGCACTTGCAAAAATGAACTACTCCTTTTCATTAGTTTTTTAGTTTGTTTTTTTAGGAGATTTAGGTTTTATGTTTGTTTGTTTTTTCCGTTTCCTATTAGTAAGGGGTTTTTATTTTTGTTTTACTTTTAGTCATTTCTATTAATTTGGGATTTATTCCATGAAAGGATGAAGAAGCAGTTTCGGTGCTGCTTCCAATTGAGGTACTTTCAGGTTTTTTCTGTTCACGATATTTTAAAGGACTGTAATTTATTTCATAATCCATTTTTTCTTCTTGATTTATTTTCATAGCTTCCATCTCTTCCCTTTTTAATGGAATATCCTTTTCTATGATTTGAATTGTCTACGTTATCAGGGATTTTTTGCGATGTTTGCATATTTTCTAGGTTTTGCGGTGTTCTCACAGAACTATAAGGTACGTGAATTTGCTTCCACGTTAATATTAGTTTCAGCTTTAAAACTATCGTCAGATAAATCTACTTCCATCGGCTTGTGTTCCTTATTATGTAATTCTATATGCTGATAATTTTGTTCGCTTTTGAAATCTTCATTTACTACCTTCTTATGTGGATGTTCGACAGGGAATGCCATTTCTATAGGCGATGTTCCAGGTGTAGTATCGAGATTAACGCATTCTTCGGTTGATGAATTTGATTTTTCGACGTTTTTATGCATTTTCCTTCGATTTTTTCGTATTACGCGTCGCCCTTGACCAGATGAACTGCTTTCATGTTTTCTCTTTTGTTTTTTAAATTTTATTTCAGAATTATCGTCGCTATCAATATCGGTGTCATAATAATAAGATATGGTACTGCTATCACTGTCTGACAATGCTTCATGCAACTCGACACGCTCTTCCTTGTCCGAATCATTGTAAGTTGGTAAATCATCAGTTCTTATCTTTTTATATGGTGCCGGGTTACCAGATCCGTCGCTATCCGTTGTTAACTGTCTTTTGGAAATAGTATGTGACGTTTTCATCTTCTTATGATCTTTTTCCGCTGACGTATCACTAGATGTGGAGAATGCGCGTTTAGCATGTAGTGGATATATATTTTTTTATGGGAGCGTCCGAAATGGCCACGTTCGAAATGGCCACGGGTAAATTTGACCACGTTCGAAATGGCCACGTTCGAAACGGCCACGTTCGAAACGGCCACGTTCGTAATGGCCACTTGTTCGTAATGGCCACGTTCGAAACGGCCACGTTCGGAACGGCCACGTTCGAAATGGCCACGGATAAATTTGACCACATTCGAAATGGCCACGTTCGAAATGGCCACGTTCGAAATGGCCACGTTCGTAATGGCCACTCGTTCGTAATGGCCACGTTCGAAACGGCCACGTTCGTAATGGCCACTCGTTTGTAATGGCCACGTTCGAAACGGCCACGTTCGAAACGGCCACACATTCGAAACGGCCACACGTTCGAAACGGCCACACGTTCGAAACGGCCACACGTTCGAAACGGCCACACGTTCGAAACGGCCACACAACTTTTCACGCGAAGCGAGGGGGACGGAGTGGGTGCGGGAGGGGGGCCGAAGGCCCCCCCTTGCACCCCCCCGTGTGTGTGTGTGTGAGAGTGCGTGTGTGAGAGGATAGTGCTTCCAACATTCCGTGGCCATTCCGAACGTGCCGTTTCGAACGTGGCCGTTTCGAACGTGTGGCCGTTTCGAACGTGACCATTACGAACGAGTGGCCATTACGAACGTGGCCGTTTCGAACGTGGCCATTACGAACGAGTGGCCATTACGAACGTAGCCGTTTCGAACGTGGCCGTTTCGAACGTGGCCATTTCGAACGTGGTCAAATTTATCCGTGGCCATTTCGAACGTGGCCGTTCCGAACTTGGCCGTTCCGAACGTGGCCGTTTCGAACGTGGCCATTACGAACGAGTGGCCATTACGAACGTGGCCGTTTCGAACGTGGCCATTTCGAACGTGGTCAAATTTACCCGTGGCCATTTCGAACGTGGTCAAATTATATCCACTCATTTTTTATATCCTCGATAGGATTTCGAGATAAAGCATCTGCATTTTTATTTTTCTTTCCAGGCTTATATTTTATTTCATACTCGTATTCCGCGAGTTTTAATCGCCATCTCATTAATCGCGATGTAGGATCTGATACTGAGTTTAACCATTCTAAAGGTTTATGATCCATAATAAGTGTAAATTTACGATCATAAATGTAAGGACGAAAATGTTTGACTGCATACACAAGAGCCAATAATTCTCTTTCGGTAGGTGAATATCTAGTTTCGGCGTTATTTAATACTCGAGATGCGTAAGCTATAGGGAGATCAGATCCTATTTTTCCTTGACTCAAAATTGCTCCGATTGCATATCCTGATGCATCTGTTGTTATGATAAACGGCTCATTAAAATTTGGATATTGTAATATGGGTTCTGAACACAAAACTTCTCGCAGTTTATCAAAAGCTTCTTGTTGTTCTTCCTTCCATTCAAACGTATTTGATTGTTTGGTTAAATTTGATAATGACTTGGCTATTTTAGAAAAGTTTTCTATAAATCTTTGGTAGTATCCGGCAAGTCCAAGAAATTGCTTAATATTTTTCCTGGTTTTTGGGTTGGACAATTTTTTACGGCCATTATTTTTTTTGGATCTGGTCGTACTCCATTTTCGGTTATTATATGTCCAAGATATGCTATTTCTCTTTTCAAAAATTCACATTTATCTGGTTGTAGGAATAGATTTGCTTCTGATAGACGTTTCATTAATCGTTGAAATTTTATTTCATGCTCTTCAAGTGATCGTGCGTATATAACAATGTCGTCTAAATAAACAAATAATTCAATTCCCTGCAATCCCGTTAGTACTTGATCCATTAATCTTTGGATCGTAGCAGGAGCATTCTTTAATCCGAATGGCATGCGATTATATTCAAAATGTCCGTAAGGCGTCGAAAAAGCTGTTTTATGTTTGTCATCTTTATCCATTAAAATTTGATGAAATCCAGATGCTAAATCAAATATTGAAAAATATTTTGCACTTCCCAATTGGTCGAGTATATCTACAATATTTGGTAATGGATATGCATCACCGATTGTTTTTTCATTTAAGACACGAAAATCTATGACCATTTTTTATTGCCTAACGAATCATCTTTCTTTGGAACAATCCACAAAGGAGAATTATAAGGTGAACTTGATGGTTCTATAACACCTTTTTCTAACATTTCCCCAATCTGTCGTTGTATCTCTTCCTTATGTACTTGAGGATATCGATACTGTTTGACATTAATTGGACGGTCATCGTTAGTAAATATACGGTGTTTTAACACGTTAGTCGCTCCTAAAGCTTCTCCTGGTAAATGGAATCTTTCCGCATTTTTCGTTACCAAGTTAATGACATTTATTCTTTCTTCTTCGTTTAAATGATCGAGACGTAGTAACTGCAATACCTTATTGACTCGTGATTCTAAGTTCCTTCACTCAGATTCGTTGATTTTATTTATTTCATTGTTATTCTTTGTTTCTTCAAACGGATATAATTTTACTGTAGGGATCGCTAACTTTATATCCTCATCTGATGAATTTATAGCATATAGATATGCAATTCCATGATGATTAGATACGACGGCGTTACATAAGTACACCTGCGGTCCTGCATTTAATTTCGGAACATAACCGCTTTTTATTTCGGGATCAGCTACTCGTATGAAAATTTGTTTTCGTGTTCGCGCTGGAATCATGATAGTTTCATCATTATGAAAATAATATGGGATTCCGTTTACAACTAGACTAGCCCTCGGGTAGTCGATAGTTGCTCGTTGATTTTTGAAGAATTCTGTGCTCAGGATTCCGTTCTGTTGAATCGGAAAGTCGTCTGGAACTACATGAAATAACGTGTCGATGCCGAAAATGCGTATTTTGACTACGCCTAACGTGCGAGTTCGACCTTTTGTTATTCCGCTTAATTCAAATACGACTTTGTTATCAATAAGCACATTCTCATGAAGAGAATTCTTCTTTATCAAATTTATATCAGAACCAGTATCTATCATAAAATTAGCACGTTCCTCTATCAAATCTTTGCTGGGTAGAATGACGGAAGGTGGTTTACCGATTTTGTTACACGCGAGGTTTATTCTTGCGCTTCTTCGTGAGTTTGTTCGGGAGTCACTAGGCGCACTCGTGGGTGTTCGTTCAGCGCTGCGCCATTTCGCTGCACCCGCTCCCTGTTTCCCTGACTTTCTCTGATTCGAGCTTCTTGATTGTTGGATCGGGTTAATTTATTTCGTGGATCGTTATTATATTGTCTTTTCCTGCATTGTTCAATGCTATGTCCTGGTATTTTACAATAACGACATACTAAGTTAAAATTTCTGGAAGCTGTATGATTTTGTCGATTTACTTGATTATAATTCATATTTCGATTCATATTGTTTATCGGGGTGTTTCGATAATTTAGGCCTCTTAATTGAAGGGTTCTGCATTCTGCACGTGTATATCCTGGATTTTTGCATAATGTACAAACTTTAGGTTGCCACTGGACATGAGTTACTTGAGCCAGTGGATTAATGGTGCTACATGAATAAGCATTGTGTCCGTATCCCAGACAATTATTACAGCGTATTGATTGCATAAGTCCCTCAGTAATTTTCATTCGTTGTGCATGTTCATTATATTCAGCTTCGGCTTTTATGGCTGATTCAATAGCGTGATTTAAACTGACAGAATCACGCGGATAAAGTCTAGTATATATGTCAGTTTTTAATCCTGTTAAGAAATTTTTGACGGCATTAGCTTCTGCAGAATTAGTAAATTGGATCGCTTGATTTGGATTTTCGGTCTGATAACAGGATTTCAATTGTTGCAATATCATTGATACGCGGCTACCATAATCCACCACAGATTCATTTGGATACTGTGTTACTTTAGAAAGCTCTCCGTGTAATTGTGATGAAGAATAAACAGGTGCAAATCTAGTTTTTATGACGGCTAATAAAGATTCTATATCGTTATATTCTCCGCTCAAAGCCACTCTTAAAGCAGGTTCTACTAATTTGTTTTTAATCATTTGTACCAAACCATATTCTGCTCCGGGAGAGACCATATTTTTTGCATGTAAACAGCTATTAGCGAATTGTGATACTGGCATATTTTTTCCATCGAATGGGAGAATTGTCTCGGCTGCGTCGCGCAAGCTTACATATGGTACAGTATTATTAGGTCTACGATTAGCGCTCGTATTGTTGGCTACGCTCATATTTCCTATTTGTCTAGTCAACGCATCTACTTCCCCAGTATGAGACATATTTGTAAAATATTCTTAATAAATATCGCACGAAAGAAATTAAAATATGATGCTCGTAGCACTTACATATAGCACGCAGTGAAGAAAAGTATGAGAATACGCAAATCCATGAAGACTTGATTCCTTGTTTGCAGTCTTATCCCCGCTGTCGTGTTCCTTCTGGACAAGGTATTCCTCTTCTCTTGGAGTGTAGACAGGATCCAGGCCTCAGTCCGGTTTATTTGAAGGAATCAGCGTATCCCACCACTGCCACCAAATTTTTGTTGTCACGTTCTGGTAACTTCGATTAGTTGGTTCCGTGAGACAGGATCTTCCAACAGTTTTACGAGTTCGACAGAACGTTTTAGTTGTGGGTTCTTCTTGCGGTTAAGGGGGTAAAACCCCAGGACAATTAACTGCTTTGAGTTGGATTTTCTTCGCTGATGATGATTAAAGAAGTATACTCTTGTTTAAAATTTGAATTCTTTATTCTGAACTGACTTGATCTAGCGTTTTACAGTGCGAGAGAGAGAATCTGAGTGAGTCTAAGTCTAGAGTGAATCTACGAGAATGCCCGCTCTTCCGTCGCTGGAAGCGTTTTTATACACTTTTGAAATTGAGTGGTAGGGGTAATTTATGACAGTTTTAAGAACAAATTCCTTGGCTTATTCTATGAAATGGATTTTTGCGAACTTCTTGAGTGGTCTTTAAGAGAAAGTTTTCTAGGAATACGCATTAACTGATTCTCTGAATGTATTGCTTGCAAGGTCGTGTCCTACATACATTATAGTAGTTATAATAAATTACGATAAATGACCTTTTTCAAAGATTTACAATGATTATTTAAAATATTGGTCATTTATCATGATTTTTACATAAATAGATTCTCCTTAATCTTTTAGACATATTTTACATCATTTTATATAGTTTGTATAATAAAAGGAGTTCATATTTAAAAGGATTTCCTTATGTCGGTCCTTGTCTTTCCCAAGTATTACATATAAGTCTATCTCGCTTGTATAGATGATTCATATATATATCTCTCTCAGATTCACATTTTATTATAGGTGACATATAAGTGTGTCTCTCTTAGTTTCATGTTAGTTCGTGCTTGTAGCTTATTGGATGGAAGATAGTGAGAAAAGAAAAATTTCTGCTGGATCTAGGGGTCGCCGGACGTGACACATCGTATAATATCTATTTAAAAATTAATTAGATTAAATAAGTGTTTTTAAAATATTTATTACTTTTACTACTATCATATAAAATATTAATATTAAATATTTATTTAAGATAATAGTAAAAGTAATAAATATTTTAAAAACACTTATTTAATCTAATTAATTTTTAAATAGATATCATACGATGTATGGATATCACACACATTCATGATAATAATAATATTAATATGTTAAATGTTTATTATGTTTACCGCATTCTTCAATCGAACACATGATCGCGTTCGATAGCTCCAGTAGTACCTTAACCCTCCCACATAACACAAATTTTTTTTAAACTTTCGACCTTATATCTTTTAATGAAAAAATCATATAAAAAATTTATCAAACATCATTTCTTATAGATGTTGACCTCCTCTTTCAAATGCCGTTGAGAAATTTTACCTAAATCGTAAGCCGGAAAAGTTATAGGCCGTTTTTCCGAAAAATTCACAAATTTTTCACGGTTTTTTTTTAATGTTTATTTTGAGTTGGAAAAAATTTGCACACGCCATCGCAATCACTATAAACGGTGTTATAGATGTCTGCTCTTTCGAACCCCGTTGGATTTTTTCGAAATTCAAAATGGCGGACACAAAATGGTGTCCGAAAGGGAAAATTTTTTGTTTCAACTTTGCGAATTTTTTTCTCAAAAACTATTGTTTGGTGAAAAATTTCTAAGAACAAAAATGTTAAAATTAGTCAAAGAATATCCTCAAATTTTTTCAAAACAGTTTTACATTTTTGAAAATTTTTATTTTTTGCCTCTTCAGAACTAAAAATTCTTAAAAAATTTTTTTTTCTGTAACTATTTCATAAAAAAGGAAATAAATGTAAACCAGCGTTTTTTGTCACGGATATCACGTCCTTTTGCCAACAAATTGTTTTTGTCGTTGCCCGACCCTTACCACGAGGAGGTAAACGTGAAATGAAGTCTTTTTTTACGTTTTTTTTATATTTTTAAATTTTTTTATATTTTTTTAAATTTTCAAAATTTTTTTTTTTTTAAATTAAAAAAATTTTTTTTCTATTTTGTAATTGTAATAAAACTTAAAAATTGCCAATCTTTTCATACAGCATGAAATTCACTCCAAGTTTGACAAATGTATTGATTGCATTCATTGCAATACCAGAAACTACGTTTACCACAATCGTATAAGCACTTTTTATATATGTTAGTTTTGTAATAATTGTGATTTTTTAATTTAGATTTTGACAAATAATTTTGTGCAATATCCATTGCAAAATCTTTAACAGTCGATTTTTCAGTTCCTTCCGGACGCACAGCATTAGACAATATAATCGCGTTAGTAATAGATGACTCAATCATTCTTATAAATACTGAAAAAGTCCACTTCTTACTTTTCATGGATGGTGATGCCTTGCTGCAGTACTGGTCGTGTATATCCATACCTCCCATGTATTTGTTATAGGTTGTAAATGCAAGGGGCATTTTAATTTCGACTTTTTTTTTCATTTCCTTAGAATATCTTTTGACACTACTTTCTGATCCAACTCCAGCAGCAGTAGAAAGCATCGATACTTCTTTTGAATCCATCAAAGTAATCAAGTTCATGCCGCTAGTTCGATCGTGTTTTACAATGAAAGTCCCGCGTGGAGCTTTTTTATCCAAATCGTTTTTTTCCTTCACCCTATCTTTTCTCACAACCCCCGTAGCTTTCAAACCTAATGATTGCAAATGCACAAACAGATCAGGGCTAGTAAAAAAATTGTCGCAGTATAGATGGTACATTTTCAGTTTCTTTCTTACGGTAGTAATAAAAAGTTTTTCTAAAACACCGAGAACCACTCTACTTCCCAAAGCGCATTTTTTCAACTTTCCATCGATAGCTGCATTTTTCCCACCGTAAATTTCGCAATCAAATAAAAACCCATCAGCTCCACATAAGGCCCACATCTTGATACCAAACCTTACTGGCTTATTTCGAATAAACTGTTTGATTGCTAATCTCCCAAAAAATTTAATCATCATCTCATCAACAGCAATGGCAGTTTGGAAAAAACCAAAATGTTTCAAATTCTTCCGAAAAATTTCAAAGATAGTACGTACTCGCCAGGCACAGTCATTTTGATTTTGTTCAGATTTTTTGGAATATGCCATTTTCCCTTCGATTTGTTGAAATCTATTCCGAGACATGGCTGATTTTATTACAGAGCACTCCAATAATGGATTGGTGGACCAATAATCACTTATCTCTGGTCTTTTATTAAAAATTGTTAGAATTATTATACCCAAAAAAGTATTTAGTTCACTCATTGATAAATGCAAGTCGTTTTCGGCAGATGATTCAATAATATGAGTTTTTATCTCATTAGAAAAAAATATTTCGAACAATTCAGTTGGCGAACTCGCAAGGATCTGATTTCTTTGTTTATCAGTCAATAAATACTCATTTTTAAGTATTTCATCATACATTTTTTCTCCCAATGTCCAATTATATTCATGATTTTCTTCTAGATACTTTTGATCAGTAGAATAATTGTTGACAATCTGCTTGTAAGATAGTACATTTTCAATTTCATTTGATATTTCTTTATCAGATAAATCATCATCGCTGAACAAGTCAGATTCCATATCAGAATCATTAGCACTGGGCATTACAGAAACGTCAATACGATTATCATATTCCAATAGTTGACATGAATCTTCGTGCAAAACATTTGTAATGTTTTGGCGCGAGGATTTTGATGATACATTCGTTGGTCGTTTTCGTTTCGGCATTGTGAAGAAAAGATAAAGTACGGTGTGTTTACTTATTGAATGTTCAAGGATTATGACTGACAACTATGGCTTTTATGTAAAGCAATACTGATTCAAAATTAAATTTGGGATTTGTGTAAATAATAACTGAACGACGATTGCAAATAAAAAAATGTGAATTATTATTTTAAAATTTTCAAAGAGAACTGCACAAAAGATTCTAACAGGATTCAGATAACTGAAGAAGTATTGTACTATTATAGTTACTTTTAATATATAAATTTTATTATGAGTAAGCATGTATCGAAAACATAAATATTATAATGAAAAATGTTCAACACCCAAAGTTCTGCATATAACTGCACAAGAGATTCTGATAGTATTTTTAAAACTGAAAATCTAACAACTGAAAAAACTTAGTAAGAAAAAAATTACAAAACGTTTGCGAAATTGAATATTTAACAATTTCTCATAAACTATGGGGTTTGGTAAAAATTTTCTGAGAACAAAAATGTGTTAGAATCAATCGAAGAATACTCTCAAATTTTTTCAGAATTTTTAAAGATAATTTTTAGTTCTTCTGAAGAGGCAAAAAATAAAAATTTCAAAAATGTAAAACCGTTCTGAAAAAATTTGAGGGTATTCTTTGACTAATTTTAAGACATTTTTGTTCTTAGAAATTTTTCACCAAACTTAATAGTTTTTGAGAAAAAAATTCGCAAAGTTGAAACCAAAAATTTTCCCTTTCGGACGCCATTTTGTGTCCGCCATTTTGAATTTCGAAAAATATCCAACGGGGTTCGAAAGAGCAGACATCTATAACACCGTTTATAGTGATTGCGATGGTGTGTGCAAATTTTTTCCAACTCAAAATAAACACTAAAAAAAAAAAACGTGAAAAATTTGTGAATTTTTCGGAAAAACGGCCTATAACTTTTCCGGCTTACGATTTAGGTAAAATTTCTCAACGGCATTTGAAAGAGGAGGTCAACATCTATAAGAAATGATGTTTGATAAATTTTTTATATGATTTTTTCATTAAAAGATAAAAGGTCGAAAGTTTAAAAAAAATTTGTGTTATGTAGGAGGAAAAGGGTTAACCTACCGCAACCTACCATGACAAAAAACTGCTTGCAGTCGCCGAGTAATTATCGTCGCATTGTCGCGTCGTCGCATCGTGTAGTAACGTGTCCGCGCGTGTTTCTTTCATCGAGTGATTTTTAATCGCCAACAGTTATTATTCGACAGTGATTAATAGTGATTAGTAATAGTCATTAGTAAATTTCTTGTCTCATCGAGTGAGTAAATAAATGTGATTACGTTAAAGTTTAATAAAAGAATACAGTTCATGAAAGAAGAAAAACTTTCAGTTAATAATTTAGTGTGGATTTCTTGTCTTTTGCAACGTGATATCTACGTTAAATTTGAGAACGTACGATCTATCGGAAAATTTATTTCTCCTTCAAGCAATTACAGCAATACATCAAAAGTCATCGAACAAGGTAATAATAACTATTTTTTGACGTTATGTGAAAACAGATCTCGGGAAGTCAGAGGGACAGTGTGTTAAAGGAAATTCGTGAAAAGAGAGGGGTTTTTAGTGGGTAGGGAGTACCGAGTTGGTAATTCGACTTGGTACTCGAGTCCCACATAACTCACTGGATCGACCGGTGGGTATGCATAAAATGCATTTTCCCCTCTCTCGTAAAAAAAAAAAAAAAAAAAAAAAAAAAAAAAAAATTTACAGGTGAGTGAGCGAATGAGAGAGAGAGAGAGAGAGGGGGGAGAGAGAGAGACAGACAGACAGACAGACAGACAGAGAGAATGTATGTGTTCGCATGTGTGTCTGTATGTGTATAGCGATCAGCTGATCGCAGCAGGCGCCCCGCGTAAGCTCCCGCGTCTGACGGTGAATCGCGCCACCCTTGCCTGCCTCTTGTATTCGACCCGTCATACGTTAACTACTTCCTTTAATAATTCAAAAACTAAGCTTCGGACGAAATTTTGCCGAAGGAAAAGTCGTCTTAGAATTGATTCAAGAATATGTCATTTTAGGGACACAGGGGTTATTTTGAATCACCCTGTATGTCTAATACGTAGTCGATGTCTTAAACTTCTTATATGTTTTCGCAACCGAGCATTTTCACGTTTTAAATTATCAATTATAACATTTAATTTATTCGTATTTTTCATTTTATTGACTTCTTCTTTCTTAGGCAAATCAAATTTATCAATTCTTTCATATTTAGGAGGCTCTATATGTATCCATTCCATGATATCTTCCTCTTCCGCTGGAGTATCAAAACATAAATTTGATGGTCCATATGTTTTAATTGGTAATCGTTCTGTTGGTTGCTCATCCATCATCACAATATCATCATTTTTTATACCTGCAGTAATAACTGATATGGCGTTTTCTTCAATGGCGTTTTCTTCGACTTGTATGTTTATTTCTTGAGCTGCTCCATCTATTTCCATTTGTTTGCTTTCCTTTTTCTGTGTATAATTGTTATTATTGTACTCACTTTTAAAATGGATTGGCACAGCATCCCGCTTCAATCTTTTATTGGAACTTTTTGTGAATGAGTCCTCATTAAAATGATCCTCACACAATCTCGCACATCTAAGGGACTCAGAAGACCATTTTTCCAATCTGGTATTTCCTACAACAAAAATAGAACAAAAATTTAGTGTATGTGTGTGTGTGTAGATGGATGCATGACTGAAAAAACAAAACGTGTACAGTTGTAAATTCTAAGATGGAATGGAATTCATACTATACATGTACATGTTTGTTACTAAAGCCCCTATTTTATAACTTTTAATGATGTCGTTATGAATCATTGCGCAGGATTTTTGTATCATGTTATAACTGTGCAATGATACATAACAACATCGTTAAAAGTTACAGAATAAGGGTCTAAAAATAATATTCATTATATTTCTAAATTATCATGATGAAAAAAAGAAAGAATAAAGGAAATATTAAACAAAAATAAAGACCATGAAACTAGAAACAATTAAGTTGTAGATTGTAAATAAAATAAGTAAATTGAGCAATTGTAAGTAAATAATTGTAATTTTTTTTATACAATTTTTTTTATTGATTTACTGCCACACGAATTTAAAAAAATTTCTGAAATTAGAAAATACGATTTTCACACAGTTTTATAGAAATAACGCCTTAAAAAATTCTGGAATATTTCTCTCAAAAAAATGATAATTTATGCAATTTATTCAGAATTTTCTTATAGACGCAACATATTAAAAAAAATTAAATACCATATTTAATTTTAATACAAAAAAAAATTAAAAACCATATTTTTAAAAACGCTATTTTTCACATAAAATATATATAAATCTAAACTTATGCATTAAATCTAATTATAAATATTTATTTTATATCTGTCCATTTGAATGTTTATTTTACAAACTCTTCATATTGTTTATATTTATTATAATATATTTCAATTATATGAATATTTATTACATATTCATATAGT
The DNA here is from genome assembly GCA_023638675.1 of Camponotus pennsylvanicus. Taxonomy (NCBI): domain Eukaryota; kingdom Metazoa; phylum Arthropoda; class Insecta; order Hymenoptera; family Formicidae; genus Camponotus; species Camponotus pennsylvanicus. The sequence continues at coordinate 88,693 of JALHBL010001247.1, forward strand.
ATACATATTCATATACAAATATTAGGCTATCAAGCTCCAGCTGATACCAAAAATGACATATTTATATGATTGTTATTATTGATATGTTATTGTTGATATTTTTTATAAGTAAAACTTTTTAATAATGATGAATTTGATATTATGACACGAGATATATATGATTATAGACACATCAAGAATTCATATAGGAAGAAATAAGTTATTGAATATAGCTTACTAAATATGCCATTTTTGGTCTGAACTGGAGCTTGATAGCCTAATATTTGTATGTGAATATGTACATTCCTTTCAGTAAACTGTGTGCCGATTTTTTATCGGTCTTGAAAATACAGCTCTGTACTGGAAAAATAAAATACTTTTTTTGGAATTGTCAAATACTTTTTTGCATATATTATATTTATAAAAAATTAATAGCGAAGAGTTTTATTATTATGCAATTCTATTAAATACAATACATTCTTTTATTTGTAGAACAATTATTCTGTTCTATAAATTGAAATAATCACATGAGTATAAGAGTAAATAAAACAAGGTAAATAAAAGACAAAAAGTTTTCATTTTATATATGTATCATTAGAATAAAATAAATAATTGAAAAAATAAGATGAATATTCACGAGAGTCCAGAATAAACAAGTAACTTGATCTCTTTCTTGATAGTTTGAAGATAGACAAGTTTTATTGTATGTTTTCTTTTTTTACCAAGAAAGATAAATACAAAAATGCAAATGAAATAATAAATTGAATAATAAATCTGAAATCAACAAATGTCGGGAAATTTATAAAAAATACAACATTGTCGAGTGAGATTGTGATACGATGATGAGTATGACGATACATATGATAGCTATAACATTAGTAGTAATATATTGGATGATTCTACAGAAATAGATGACATTCACTGATCATTTACTATTCCAAGGGTTAGTTTAAATATTTTATTTTTATCTTTAACCTGCACTTTTATCTATATGTAAATTTTACTTTTTATTCAAGTTGTTTTTTTATTTAGATACTTTATACATACCATAAAATAATGATAATTTTGAGGATGAAAGCGAAGTTGAGAAGACAGTACAATATGGTCATTTTGTACAAAATTCTGCGGAATTACGTCCAAAAGTCGAACAGCAGAGACAATTGTAACGATGCATCCCGGAGCATCGTTACGATTCCCGGCAGAACACCCGCCGGGCAAAGGCAGGGGCGCGGGGCGCCCACATTTTTAAGTCGTTAATCAGTTTAATAACGGCCCAGAGCCGTTAAGAGCCTAAATCGGCCGAAGACCGCCGAGCATTGCCGACACGGCCCGAACCGCCGACTGGCGAAAACCCGCGTTCGGCGCACAACCCGAACCCATCCGAACGGTTCCGACCGCACCGTTTCCGAAAAACCGTTCGGAATACCGCCGCGCGCCGACGCGGGCAATTAGCCGGTATAAAAAGGGCTCATTTCGGCATCTAAGTACCATTCTCCTGATCCGCTCTTAGCTGTACGCTACAGAGAAAACCTAAGAATTCCTACCGAGCACCAACTACCACGGACGAGAGGTGGAGAGAACTCCGTCTTGGCCGAGTGATCTCGATTCCAAGATACAGGTGCATCCGCCTAATCCTGCAGCTGGGGCTATCACGGAAGGTGGAGCTCAGAACCGCCCCGGATCGAGTGTTCTCGACCCAGCTGCATCGCGAATCCGATCCTTCGCGACGCGATCCTGGTACGCGCACACAACACCGCAAGCGCATCGTCCGATCCGCAATCACGGCCTCCGCCGCCGTACAAGCGCACTCCGTTGCCACGGCCTCCGCCGCCGTTAAAGCGCACTCCGTTGCCACGGCCTCCGCTGCCGTTAAAGCGCATTCTCTTATCGCGGCCTCCGCCGCCGCCGTTATCGCGCCTTTGATTATCGCGGCCTCCGCCGCCGTTGTTAAAACACACCGATTGTAATTCCACGACCACGGACTTTAAATTGTAGCGTCGGGAAATAAATAGTTCCGCGAAAGCGACCGACGATCCCGAGAACCAGAGGATTCCTGGAAACGCCGGGATTCCCCGCGGAAAAAGCATCGCAAAAACACGCGCGGTCTCGCGCGTCGTAAACACGCACAGCTGTTCGTAACCGAGACCGGATCTCTAACGAAAACTGCATTCGGGGCGATTTCCGATTACCGCGTGAGATATTTAGCGAATTTAACACACACACACACACACACACACACACACACACACACACACTCTGTACATTTTACATCACATTTATACACAATTACAAATACATACGTTCAGTCACATACCCATCGCGTATTTTCTTATTACGAACCTTTCACCGGCGATCTATCCGCAGCGCAAGAATAACCGAAAATACGACCGTTACACAATTAACAAGAGAAGGCAAAAATGTACATGATGTAATTGGTATGTATGTTGTAAATTTATTAATATAATTTTTTTAAACCATATACATAATCTCATTAAGCTATTAAAATATATTATACTAAATATAAAATTAAAGAAATTTTAATTTTTTGTTAAAAGCAAATCCAAATGTCAAAGGCAAAACAAAGATGCCCTGATGAATAAACATAAGAAAAATGTGCATAAAAGTACGCAAGACAATCACAATCATTGCATAGAATCTCGAGTAAAAAAAAACAAGAAATGATTGCATCTTAGATAGCGACACATTTTCAAACGGCAAACGTGAAAAGTCTACAATGTATATACTGAATACAAGAAAGAAGTACAATATATGTTTATATAGTTATTTAATGTTATTAAAAAAAAATACTCTTTTAACAATGCTTAGTATCCTCATTTATTTATTTGGTATTGCTATTCTTAAAAAACTTCAAAAGGATTACATTACTTTAAAAGAATATAAGGGACTTTAAAAGGAATACATTTTGATTTGAAAATAATCTTGTCTTAAGTATATGTTTATTATTATTTGTTACATATGTTTGTTATTATTTATTATTTGTTATAATTGTATAGTTATACGTGTACAAATATTCAATTGTTCTATATTCCTATTTCAATTTATATATTTTTCAGTTGCATTGCTTACAATGTTTTACTTTTCTATTACTTTTTTTCTAGAAAACAACGATGGTATCTATTACGCTGGCAATAACACCGACGTAGAACCGGCGGCAGCGGCGGTGACAATGACGTTGACCACGATGTGGTGAATGAATGTAAAATCGATGTCATGATCACCGTCGTTGCCGCTGTCATTGCAATTTCTCATCGTTAATATTTAAAATGTAAAGTTTCACACTTACTGTAAAAGAAATAACAGATGGCATTGAAATTGTCGCCGCCGTTGTCGTCCCTGTTGTCGACGTCACAGTCGTCACCGCCGCCGTCGAGGTTGTCGACGTCATAGTCGGCGGTATCGTCGTCGGTATTAGCATCGGTACTGCCGATGTTGACGTCGCGATCGACGTCGTCTCCACCGCCGTCGTCGAGGTTGTCGACGTCATAGTCGGCGGTATCGTCGTCGGTATTGGCATCGATACCGCCGATGTTGACGTCGCGATCGACGTCGTCTCCACCGCCGTCGTCTCCACCGCCGTCGTCGAGGTTGTCGACGTCATAGTCGGCGGTATCGTCGTCGGTATCGGTATCGATACCGCCGATGTTGACGTCGTCTCCACCGCCGTCGTCGGCACTGTGGACAATGTTTCCATTATCTGGAAAAAATAATGAAAAAAGTAAAAGAGTGCATTATAAATAACATTACAATTGAAAAATACACAGAGTTAAACAGGAATATAGAACAATCGGATATTTTATACATATAACTATTAATTTCACGGACACTCCTCACTCATAAAAGAAACATAAATATTTTCTTACGATTAATATAATAAAACCACTTGTAAATAATTATCCGAATGTTCTATGGTTAAAGATAAAAGCTTTCATAAACTATACTTACATTCGTAGCTCTCGAGCTCTTCTACCGCTGAGCGTTCAAGACTAACTGATCGCCAGTGCCAGAAGAAGACGCGGCACACACATATACAAGTAGAGAAGTCTTATCTCGAAACAATCACCAACAAGCACGCAACGTATTATCTGACACTGGATCACGCAGTCGTTCGGCGAAATAAAAAAGAAGATTACGTTAAAAAGTCATAACGTTTTCACGTTGTAAACATGAATAGCAGGACACATTCTATTCACATTTTTCACAAATTATGTTTCAAAATATTATATGCGAGAGATTTCAAATATAATATTATTACATAGTACATTTTTTCATTAAATAAATTTACAGGAAAAAGCATACAAGAAAATTTATAGTATAAATTTATAGTATATGGCATTTCTTTTTATATAGCAAATATCAATATATATAAATGAATATGTAAATCAATATATAAACATACCACTATTGCGTATCCATAAATCACGTCTCGCATCCGTTTGTAATGGAAACCTAAATAAGCGTTTCCCGTCTTCAGTTCTAACATTCATGCAATTAATGTAAACACATTTATCATAAAATCGGTGCTTATTTGACATTATAAAATAATAATAATTAGCACCAACACAAAAAAAAAGAAAACTAAAGCTAAAGAAACACGAAGCTAAAGAAACACGAAGCTAAAAACTAAGAAACACGAAACTAAAAAAAAGGAACATTAACTAAAAAATTTAAAATAAAAAGCACAAAACAGTTTAAAAGAAGCAAATATACACTTAACTCGCGTACACAACGCGCAAATATCTATTTTGTAAAAACTGCGTAAAGCAATCTACCGTACAAAATAACCGCTCCGAGCGTACTGTGTATGCGATGCTAGCACAGCGCGAACTGATCGTCGTATACAGATCGTAAAAAACATTTGAACTTCGATAATGTGAATGTGTGTAATGTTTTATTTGAATTATTTATTTAAATTTGCATTTGTTAGAGACAATCGTTTAACATTATCAAAGAAAAATGACACAAATCACTCGCTCGACTACGAACGCTATTTGACGTTCTTTTCTACCGGCATAGTACATATAAAATAATTAAATCTCGTAAATTATTACAGAAAATAATTAAATAATTAAATCTCGTAAATTATTATGTTGACATTATATCACGTATTAATAGAAGCGACAAAATACATATTAATTGCAACATAAAATATTAAAAGTTGAGCAAAATCCAGCATTGTTGAAGTTGATTGTTCTTTGTTAATTAGATAAGATTTTATTACACATATGTTACAATTATATCTTACAATTTCTATACAAATATTATATTTCTACTCTCATACTCTTTATATTTTATATATTTCATTCTCAATAAAAAATAAAATGATATATTTTTATCATTATTATATATAATTTATACAATATAATTGTATAAATTATATATAATAATGACAAAAATATATTATTTTATTTTTTTTATTGTTACGTCCATAATTTTCGTATTGAGAAACTCGATGCCGTGTTTCTCAATACGAAAATTATGGGCGTAGCACGGACACGCACCAAATACAGACTTTATCGACAACGTCAGAAAATGGGCGTAGCACGGACACGCACCAAGTGGAGACATTATCGACATTACGAGAAAATGGGTGTGCGAAATAGTTCCAACTTTGAAAATGGGTGCGAGGGGCGTTGAAAGCAGTCTCGTAAAAGGGCAACAAGTAAAACGCCGGCCTGGCCGCTCTCAGGTTTCTCTCTGGTAGAGGCGTACCCGTCGGGCTTGAAGGCAGAACACGATGCCCTGGTAAGAAGCCCTGACCCCCATCCTGGATGGAATAAGTATCCAGGGGGATGAGGGAAGACCAGAGTTCAGGGCGTTATGGGAGCAGTTAAACTCTGTAAAGAGTAAACTGAGTTCCCTAAGAGGGGAGGTGTTTGCGCCACCCCCCATGCCCACGACGCAGGCCCCGCGCCGCTCCACGCAGTTTACCCTGGAGCGGTACGTCTCCCCCTCGGTCATTAGGAAGGAGGCACAAGCCTCCAACCCTCAGAGGGGAGGCGCGCAGCTCCAAAGGGAGGCAGGACCTCCCGTGTCTACTGCCACAGGAGCGGAGACAGTGAAGGATGGCAAGGGGAAGAAAAAATCAGGGAAGAAGAGGGGTGAGGAGGGAACGCCTACTCCTCAGATCGGTCCCCAAAAGACCCAGGGGAGAAGGGGAGAGACTCAACTCCCCCGACCCCCTAGAGGTCAAACAGGGTTCAATAAAGGGACAGGGAAAGTCCCCCGAAGGAAAAGGACCCCGCTGCTACGAGAGGAGTCCCCCTCTCCAACGCGGGAGACAACTTCCCCTCCATCAGTGAAACCGCCCCCTTACAGGGGACGTGGAGCACGGTGGTGGGGAAAAAGAGGGGTACAGGCCAAGCCAGTGGGGACGGGCGCACCGGAAGTGCGTCCCAACCCGTGGCCAGACTCAAACCCAGCGGGTCGGGGAAGAAGACATCTTCTTCTTCTCAGCCGATCAACCCAGCACCTCCCTCTGCGGGGAAGCAAGGAAGAAAGGGACGAAGAAGGATGCCCAGGACGGCCGCGGTGGTTATATCGTGCCCACCCGGCCAATACAAAGAGGCAATCAGGCTGGCCACGGAGAAGTTGACCTGGCCAGTCTTGATATAAACGGGGTGACGGCCAGGCGTGCGGCTACCGGGGCCCAAATTTTTGAAGTGGGGGCCCCGATAACAAACGCAAAGCGGATGTGCTCGCCGAGCGCATGAGGGAGGTGTTTGCCGACAGGGAGGAGATAAGGGTGTCCCGTCCCCAATGGCAGAATTGAGGGTCCGCGACTTGTGCGACGCCGTGGAGGAAGAGGACGTACTCAGAGCTGTGGCCTCTGCCGGTGATTGCGATCCCAACCAAGTGAAGGTGGGACCAATCAGGTCAACTGGTAGGGGACTTGGTACAGCCTGGGTGCGTTGTCCGCTAGCCGCGGCTAATAAGTTAGTCGCGCCAAAGCGGCTAAGGATTGGCTGGACCAATGTCCGGGTAGAGGCACTCGAGAAGAGGCCCCTCCAGTGCTTCAGATGCCTGGAGAAGGGCCAGGTAAGGGCCCAATGCGGAAATGCGCCGGATAGGACGGTGCAGTGTTACAGGTGCGGGACCCCAGGGCACATAGCCAGGGACTGCACAGCGCCGACAAAATGCTCGGTATGTGCAGATCTCGGACGCCCAGCCAATCATAGGGCTGGCTGCCGCGCCTGTAAGGCGCCCAAGAAGAAAAAAGGCAAGGGCGCGGAGGCGAGGAACGCCCCTAGGGGAGCTGCTGCAGGAGCAGCAACCCCCGCCCCCTCGCAGAGAGGGGAGGCAAAAAAGGCCGACTCCACCCCCTTCTGTCGGGGAGGGGTATATGGAGTGCGAGCCCCTCCCGCAGAGGGAAAGGAAGGAGAGAATAGGCGATAAGCCTGCGGAGAGCCCCCTTACGAAAGGCACTCCCATGGAGGTTATGCCGGAGGAGCTTGAAAACCATGAGTAAGTATGGTAATCAGGCTCCTCCAGGTCAATCTGAATTACGCCAAGCAGGCGCAGGATCTCTTCTGGCAAAGCCTGATTGAGTGTAATATAGGATTGGCTATAGTCGCCGAGCCATACAGAGTCCTCGACTCGAACGCTAACTGGATTGGGGACAACCAAGGCTCGGCGGCTATCGTGAGGGCGGCAAGCGAATCCCCCCTCTCAAAATGATCAGGAGAGGAGAGGGGTTTGTCGCAGCCAAGAGGAGAAACCCTCTCGGATCATCGATATATAGTAATCACTATAGGAACCGCGTGCCAGCGATTGCTCCGCCCATTCAGGGGGGTGAGAAGAGATGGGCCCTCACAAAATTGGACGAGAAGCTCGAGACCGCCTTGAGAACGGTGACTTGGGGCTTAGGAGAAAGAGAAACGGGGCGGGACATTGTCACCGAGGTAGAGCGGCTCCGAGGCACGATGCAAAGGATTTGCGACGAATCCATGCCCCGGACCTCGTCCCGCCCCCGTCGGGCCACATATTGGTGGACGGACGAGATAGCCGAATTGAGGCACTCGTCCGTCCGGGCCCGGCGAATCCTTTCCAGATTCCCGAGGAACGGGAACCAGGAGGAGAGGGAAGAGGCCTTGGCCACATATAGAGCCGCTAGGTGTGCCCTTAGTCTCGCCATACGCAAGTCCAGGGCCAGTTGTTGGGATGAAATGTTGGCATCCCTCAACACGGACCCATGGGGGCGCCCATATAAGATTGTCCTTAAAAAGCATAGGACATGGGCGCCCCCCGCGACGGAGTCTCTGGACCCTTACATCCTCCGTGAAGTAGTGGACACCCTCTTCCCGTGTGAGGTGGAGGGATCCACGATAGAGTGGGGTCCGAATCTCGATGGACCCCACGAAATCACGGAGGAGCTGGAGGTGTCCGGAGGCGAAATAATCCGGGCCGTCCGACGTATAGGGGCCAAGAAGGCCCCCGGACCGGACGGAATCCCCGGAAAAATATGGGTCCGGGCCCTGGAATACTTGAGCGAGCGCCTGAGGCATACGGTTAACGAGTGCCTCAGGCAGGGGCAGTTCCCCCAGCATTGGAAGAGGGCCAAGCTGGTCCTGCTTCCAAAGGAGGGCAGAGAGCCAGAAACTCCGTCGGCTTACAGGCCAATTTGCCTACTGAACGAAGTCGGCAAGATCTTCGAGAGGATTCTCGCGAGCCGACTCGTCCAGCACCTGTGTCAGGAGGGTTGCGGTCTCCACGAGGAGCAGTACGGCTTCCGTAAGGGACGCTCCACCGTGAATGCGGTTGGACGCATCAGGGCCCTCACGGAGGCCGCAATGGAGGAGGGGAGGGTGGCGATGGCTATTTCGCTCGATATAGCAAATGCCTTCAACACCCTCCCCTGGGATAGGATACGGGACGCTCTCCAACAGAGGGAGGTCCCAGCTACCTCGTGGGGATACTGCGAGATTACTTCCGGGACAGGGAACTGGAGTTCACCAGTCAGGGTGGACTCCAGAGCCGACGGAGCATACGGTGCGGGGTCCCGCAGGGGTCAGTTTTAGGCCCGCTGCTATGGGACCTCGCGTACGACCGTATTCTCTGCCTTCCTCTTCCCCGGGGCTGCCACGCCATCTGCTACGCAGACGACACGCTCGTGGTGGCCACCGGGGAGGGCTGGGGGGACGTAGTGGTCAAGGCCGAAGCAGGGGTGGTCCGTGGTATCACGGAGATGGGCCTCAAAGTGGCGGTACAAAAAACGGAGGCTATATTCTTTTTCAACCGAGCCTCCGGGGTACCGCCAGAGGCCCATATAAGGATAGGAGGGACCTCCATCCTGGTGGGAGACCGCCTGAAATACCTAGGTCTCCTACTGGATGGCAGGTGGAGATTTGGACACCATTTCAGTGCCCTAGCCCCCAGGGTGGAAAGGGTGTCGACCGCACTGGGCCGGCTCTTGCCTAACCTTGGGGGCCCGGATGGCCGTGTCCGCCGCTTATATGTGAATACCATCAATGCAGTGGCCCTATACGGGTCACCCGTCTGGGCGGCGGACCTCGCAGTCATGCGGTACGCGAAGGACAAACTTCGTCGGGTACAGTGTGGCAGGGATGCGAGAGTCATAAGGGCCTACCGCACGGTATCTCACGCGGCGGGCACAGTCCTTGCGGGGTGGCCTCCCCTGGAGTTTCTCGCGACGATGTACGCTGAGAGATATCAGCTAGAGCGAGAACTCCGGGGCGAGGCAAGGCAGCCTCTGCCACCGAGGACGAAGAAGGCCATCCGGCTCCACGCTCGACGGTCGATGGTGGAGACGGATGCCCACCTCTCCGACCCGCGGACAGCGGTCGGGGACAAGGACCGTCGAGACCATCCGGCCCTGTCTAGGCGAATGGCTGGACAGGGTTCAGGGGGAGGTCACCTTCCGGCTGACACAGGTGCTCACCGGGCATGGTTGCTTCGGTGAGTACCTGTGTCGGATACGCCGGGAGGAAACCACACGGTGCCACCACTGCGAGAAACGGAGAGACACGGCGCAGCATACACTCGCCGAGTGTCCGGTATGGGAAGAGCTGCGCGGGGTCTCGTTAGTGTCGTTGGTCGACCTCTCGCTGCCGGTCCTTGTGACGAAGATGATCGGCAGCGAGGAGGCCTGGAAGGCAGCCGTCTTCTTTTGCGAGGCTGTTATGCTCGCAAAGGAGAGAATCCGCCGCCAAGAGGCGGCGGCGGAGAAGGCCGCGGCCGCAATGGCAGCGGTAGCAGCGGCTCCGGCAGCTCCCGTAGGGAGCGATAGCGAAAGCGAGGAGGAGGAGAGTATTGACGGTGATGCTGGAGCACCCCCGCCACCCCTTCCGCGAAGAGTATTAAGAAGAAGGGGAGGCAGGAGGGGGCCACACCCCCTCCCAAGAGAGGGGATGACAATAGGGGGAGGTAAGCGAAGAAGGGACAAGTCCTTCAGTGCAAACCTCCCCACAGCTATATATCCCCCTCTCTCCCCCTATATGGGGGAAGAACGGGATGGAGGAGGCGAGGGTACCCTAAACCCTCCCTCCTCACGGCTGCAGAGTCGCGGTCGCGAGATAAGAGAGGGGGAGCCTAGGCTCCCCTTCACATGCTGACACAGCCGAAGAGAAGCGAGGGGGGGTGCGCGAGACCCCTCCCCTACGGAAACTGCGACACCGCTGGATAGGCGGTCCCGCGATTCCCTCTGGATCCGGTTGCCGCGGGCGGGGGCCCAAAGCGACCAAGCGGGTCCACGAGGAAGGTGGGCGGACGGTGTAACCCCGTCCGCCCACACAGTTAAGAAGGAGGGGAGGGCAACATTCCGACGCCCTCCCCGGGAAGGCGACCCGGCGACACACTCAAGATTGCCGGGTCCTAAGCGCGGAGGGGAAATCCAGCTGGGGATTCCGAAGTCTTGCAATTGCCAGTTCCGGGTCCCCGCCTGCCCTTCCAGACGCGCGGACGGCTACTCCTGGAGTTTTAGCGGGTAAACCGGACGGCCAACACTTGGTGCGTCCGGGAGTCCCGCATAACCCTCGTCTCTCCCCCGAGAGCGAGGGTATGCATAAAGCATTTCTCCAGGGTTATCAAAAAAAAAAAGGTTAAGGTACTAACAGCGCTGTCGAACGTGAACATGTGTTTGATTGAAGACGCGACAATTTAGCGTATAATATTATTATCATATGATATTTATACATCGTATATTTGTTTTAAAATTAATTAGAATAAATCAATGTTTAATACTTTCACTATTAATGTTAAATATTATTTATTATTAATACTAAATATTATCATTAAATATTCTTAAATATTATTATTAATATTAAATATTTATTTATTATTATTAAATATTATTATTAATATATCAGTGATAAATCCGTCTTCAATGATGTATCAATATTAGTGTCTTTTTTATCATTATCAATTGACTTGCCATCAGATTTGTCTGAAAAGTTTGATGGGGATTGATAATTATCATCATTTAGAATTTCGTTTGACACCTCGCATTGCTCAAAATCACTACAAGAAGTATTTGATGTATTAAACATTTCATCGAAATTAATCAACTGTTTCATTACTTTCAAATGTGCTGCTTACATTATTGCTATTAGTATCCACTTTGATATTTAATTGATTTTGAATTGAATGATCAAAACTATTTTCTACATGGTATTCATCATGTGTTTTTGCCTGAAGGATTCTTCTTTGATGCCTACGACTGCACAAATGAATATCCTTCCTCTTACGCTTTTCTAAAAATTATAAATAGAGAGAGCATGTAAATAATTCCTTTATAATAGCTATTCCTGATAACAAAACGTGGCGACTTTTCAATACATGACGGCGCGGTTAATATTTTATGCTAACGTTTAATATTTTAATTATGTCCGGATTATAGTCTGTGAGACTATAACACCCCTCCCCCGTTGAAAAAAAAAACGGAGGTTGAACGAGGTTTTTCTATAATTTTTCAATCTTAAATATAATATAATGTCTTTTCCCGTTTTACAATGTTGATTACAATCGTTTCTTACATCTAGCCTCTATATATATATATATATATATATATATATATATATATATATGTTTATTTTATTATTATTTTTTTTTTCTAAAACCGTGTGCTTCTACTTCTTTTTAGGATCGGTCTAGGCATTCCATATGCTTGATATTTGTCGATTTCATCTACTATTCTAACAGTTGTTTGTTTAGGTTTATTTTTCCTATTTTGGATATCTATCCATATTATTAATATTACAATAATTATGGTGGTTATTCCGCTGGATGCCATTGGGTAAATAAATTGTTTTTGTTTGAAGAAATTATTTTTGTTATTCTTTAAATCGTTATTTATTTCTTCTAAGTTATTATTTAAATTTTTTAACTCTAATGGATCATGTATTATGTTTTTAAGTTTGTCGTCATTATCTCTTTTATTTGAAACTGTTATATTAAATTCTGGTAAGAATGTTTTTATAATTGTACTGTATTTGCTTGTTTCTGTTTGTAGCGTCATGTCTGTAGTTGTCATCTTACAATTGTCGTGTAGAGTAATTCGACCTGATTTCTTAATTATCCTATTGTATTCAGGATACGTATTACATGTTATCGTGATTTGCTGCTCGGAGGCGGTTGAATATAGCCAAGAGTGTGGCTGTCGTAATGTGATCCATATTGTGCGGGTCGCTATCATATGGCCTATGTTACAATTTTCGTGGTACTTTTGTCTTTGTGTATATATTTTGATTTCGCACGGTGTATTTTCGCTTACATGATAGATCGGCTGATTTTTTTCGCATAGGTATATGTTATTATTATTAATACATTCGTCTAAATCTTGTTTTGTTAAAATTAAGTATGTACGTGTTTCTTTATTTGTAGCTACTAGTCTATTAGTTATTTCTGTATACATAAATTTATTTTCATAATTAAGTGTTGGTAACGGAATTACATTTAAAACGTCAAACATTGGTTGCGTAATTATTGGGAACTTTAAGATCGTGTATATATTTGTTTTATCGCTGTACGCGCTTACTTTTATATAACTCTCGATCGTTAGCCATTTGTCAATTTTTATGTCGAATGGAAAGTAGCTACCTCGTGGTAATTGTAATACCGCTTCTTTTAAATGAAATATGATTTCGCTTATTGGCGTTAACAGGGGATGCATTATGCCTTTCTGAACATGTGTCAGATATTCTAAAATGTCTTTCGCATCTCACTAAATTTATTATCATTGCTATAATAACAGTAAAGTGTTCGTCGATCTCTTCGCGTGTAGTGTATTCCCGAATATAATGATTTATTAATTTACCGTTGTAATCTAATATGTTTTCTAGTTTGTTTAAGTGAATTATGGTAGTATTTAAAACTTTGATCTGGTTTTTTACGGCGTGTTGTAATACTTGTTGGTTGTTCTGTAATAATTGTATCTGTTCGTTTATTAAATGTCTGTCGTTTGCATCCATGATTCCAAATAAGGATTTTGTTATTGAACCTATTCCGTCGATGAGGCCTCTTCGTCTGTTTGTTGGCGTTTTATATAAGGTGTTTATTAATGCTATTATTTTGGCTAACGTATTAGAATCATTATTGATAATGTGTTTTAGATTATCACATGTTCGTTTTATATTAGTTTCGGTTCTTATGTTATCGCACATTTCGTTTGTTTGTTTTATATATTTATTTATTTGCCAAGTCCTATCATTTAGTTCTGTTATATCTAATTTGATGAAGAGTTTCCATGTCTTCTGGATTTGATGTAGGTGTCCAATCTTCTCGTAATAAATTCCTGGAGTGCGATCAAATTCTGCCACTTCAAACGGAAGACGGGTTTCGTCTTGCTTAACGAGAACGGGGTTGATCCCTATTGTTAGTGTTCTGTAATAATATATATTAAGTATTATATTATGCACTCTGCGAGTGTGTCATATTCTTTTGTTTCTGGCTATTCTTGTCTGTGTGAGAATGATTTTAGTTTTCCTTGACTAGCTCTGCTATACTTTACATTCTTTTGCGAGATTCAGTCTCTCGCTGTCTTCTTGACGAGAAGTTTGTCTGATTGATTTTTTTTTTGTATAATGTCTCGCGTGAATGCATTTGTGCATCATGAGTACGTTGTGGTATCTCCACGGCCGCGCGAACGGTCACCTATATACAGGGTGACCTATTTTAACTTAGGCAGCCAAATAACTCGAAAACTAAGCCCAGCAAACAAAAATGTTTCAGACAAAAGTTGTATGGTTTCGAGGGGGCCATAAGATGGTACCATTGGTTTGACCTTGAAGAGTCATTTGAAGGTCACGTGAAAGACTTCAATTTTTTTAAATGGAATACCCTATATATTTTTGCACATTCTTGTAGCTTATCTCGAGAGCTTTCCAAAACACTATAATTAACTACCTTTTCGTTAAGTACTTTTTGAGTTATGAGGCTTGAAATAATTTCTTAATTTTACATAAACCGTAAAATATTTTGTAAAATATTCATTTTTCGATTATCTTACCTTAATACTTTTATGTACAAAATAATGAAAGGAATCAATTGGTGTAAAGAAAACACATAGTTATTTTTAAAAAAAAATATGGAATTGTTAATTGCAAATTACATATTTTTTCTTCAAAACAACTATGTGTTTTTTTTACACCAATTGATTCCTCTCATTATTTTGTACGTAAAAGTATTAAGGTAAGATAATCGAAAAATGAATATTTTACAAGATATTTTACGGTTTATGTAAAATAAAGAAATTATTTCAAGCCTCATAACTCAAAAAGTACTTAACGAAAAGGTACTTAGTTATAGTGTTTTGGAAAGCTCTCGAGATAAGCTACAAGAATGTGCAAAAATATATAGGGTGTTCCATTTAAAAAAATTGAAGTGACTCACGTGACCTTCAAATGACTCTTCAAGGTCAAACCAATGGTACCATCTTATGGCCCCCTCGAAACCATACAACTTTTGTCTGAAACATTTTTGTTTGCTGGGCTTAGTTTTCGAGTTATTTGGCTGCCTAAGTTAAAATGGGTCACCCTGTATATTCGTGGAGATGATTTGCCCTCAAACCCACTTTTTAGGGCGTTTTCGCGCGTTTACGGCTCGAACGAGCCGTACGGATTGACTGTGCACTTGAATGTGATTACGGGGGAACGCGTAGTGCAGCTGGTGATGCCTACGTCCCCTGAGGAGCTGACAGGGCTGTGGGCATATTTAAAGTTAGCCCGACGACTGGATGCCATTCATTTTGATGAAATCGAGTCCAAGCGGCGGGGCGACAAAATCCATGCCTACTTCAGGCTTGGACCAGGTCCGGAGCGCCCCTTGGAGGCTCCCCTTCGGTGAGTCTATTTTTAATTTTCTATAAATAGCTTTAATTTGTTTATATGTATGCGTACTGCTTTTCTTCTTCTTTGTATTGTATAATTTACGTCTGAATTCTTTTCTATAATCGTGTACGGTCCTGTCCATAATGATTCGAGCTTTTTCGATCGTCCTCGTCGTAACGTTTCGTCGTACACTAGTACTTTATCTCCTATTTTAAAATGAGCTTCCTTTGTGTTTTTGTCATAGTTCTTTTTAGCTTTTTCTTTTTCCTTTTTGACATGTTCTTTCGCGAGTTGATTAGTCGCTCTCAATCTTTCTTTTAACTCTTGCGCGTAATCGTCGTAATTATACGTCGGTTTAGGCGGTTTTGTCAATGCTGTCGGAATTTCGGCTTGATGTCCGTACACCAATTCGAAGGGTGTATATCCTGTAGCAGTATGCGGTGTTGTATTATAAGTAAACATCGCGAACGGTATCCATTCGTCCCAGTCCGTTTGATCTTCGTTTATATAGTGTCGTAGATACTCGGCTAATGTGCGATGTGATCGTTCTAACGCGCCGTTGCTTTCCGGGTGATATGCGGTTGTTTGAATTTTGTTTATTTTTAATAATTTGCAAGTATTTTTAAATATCTCGCTCATAAAATTAGTTCCTTGATCCGTTAAAATTTTTTCCGGTATTCCGTATTCAAGTATTATTTTTGTAACAAATTCTTTACTAATTGTATTTGCTTCTTGATTCGGAATCGGTATTGCCTTGCTAAATTTTGTTAAATTATCTTGAAAGGTTAATAAATATTTATTTCCGTTAGTCGTAATTGTTAGCGGTTCGACTATATCTAATGCGCATTTTTCAAACGGTTTATTGGGTGTATCCGTAATTATTAACGGCACTTTATTTTTCCGTGATAATTTGTTTTTCTGGCAAGATTCACATTTTGCTATATATTGTTCGACATCTTTTGTTAGACCTTTCCAATTATGTTGAAGTCGGATTATTTTTATTGTTCGTTCGATTCCTTGATGCCCCCCTATAGGTGCATCATGATATTCGGCTAGAATTTGTTTTTTCTCTGTTTCCGAATATATCTTTGTTATCTGTGTTGGTTTCTTCTTTTCCTTCTTCTGTTTCTATTAATAAAATGTCTTGGTCATCCTCTTCTGTAGATGGTTCCGGTATCACGTTGCGGCTTAAGGCGTCGGCGTTTGCGTTTGCTCGTCCGGCCTTATGTATAATTTCATAATCATACTCTTCGAGTTTTAATCTCCATCGGATTAATCTCTCCGGGGTCATTTACATTAAATAACCATATTAACGGTTTATGGTCAGTTATTATTTTGAATTTTGTTCCGTAAACATACGGTCTGAAATGTTTTACTGCCCAAACGATAGCTAATAATTCCTTTTCGGTTGTATTATAGTTTTGCTCTGCTTTTGTCAGTACTCTGCTGGCGTAAGCAATCGGTCGGTCGTTGCCTACCTTTCCCTGTGATAACACTGCTCCGATTGCATAGTCGGAGGCATCAGTGGTCACAATAAATTCTTCTGTGAAATCGGGATATTTTAGCACTGGTGCAGTCATTAGTTTTTCTTTTAGTCCTTCGAATGCCGCTTGCTGCTCCGTTGTCCATTCGAATTTTTCTGTTTTCTTGGTTAACTTTGTGAGCGGCTTAGCGATTCGCGAGAAATTCTCTATAAATTTCCTATAGTATCCCGCTAGCCCTATAAAAGATTGAACATCCTTGACTTTTTGGGATCGGAAATTCTTTTATTGCGGTTAATTTTGACGGATCGGGTGATATTCCATTTTCTGAAATTATATGTCCCAGATAAATTACTTCTTTGCGCAAAAATTCGCATTTATCGGGTTGCAACTTTAGATTAGATTTTCGTAATTTTTGTAACACCTCTTTAAGTCGTTCATTGTGTTCTTGTAAACTTGATCTGTATATCACAATATCGTCGAGATATACCAGGCATCTGAGTCCTTGTATTCCTGTTAAGACGGAGTTCATTAATCTTTGAAATGTTGCTGGCGCATTTTTTAGTCCGAACGGCATTCGATTAAACTCGTAATGACCGTAGGGAGTTGAAAAAGCTGTTTTATTTTTATCCCGTTCAGCCATTGGGATCTGATGGTATCCTGACGCTAAATCTAATGTAGTGAAATATTTCCTAGCTGGTCTAGAATATCAGTTATGTTAGGCAGAGGAAATGAATCTTCTATGGTTAATTCGTTGAGCTTCCGAAAATCTATTACTACTCGGAGCTTTGGTTTTCCTGATGCGTCTGGTTTTTTCGGTACCACTAGCAATGGTGCATTCCATTGACTTGTGCTAGTTCGTATGATTTCATCTTTTAGCATTTCATTTATTTGTCGGTTGACTTCCGTTTTATGTTTCTCTGGCAAGCGATATGGTCTCACGTTCACCGGCGCGGTGTCGGCACGTGTGTTTATTTCATGCTCTACCGTCGCAGTGCATGTCAGTGGCTCTCCCTCTAAGTGGAATATGTCACTGTAATCTTCGCAGAGTTTTAAGAGTGTCTGCTTCTCTTCTGCGTTTAAATGTTGCGTTCGCAGTAATTGTCAGATTTGTTGTTTACGAGGAATGGTATGTTTGATTTCCCTTCCTGTTTCTATTATGTTTATTTCCTTCCTATTTTTCTCCATGTCTTCTAGGGTGACTATTGGAGTGGGCATTTCAATCACCTTATCTGTTGTGTTTATTATGCTCACAGGGCATGAGAGGTTTTTTGTCTCTACCAGGCAGCTTCCAATGAAAACTCCTGGTGCTGTCTTCGGCTCGGACTATTCCTACCTGATTGTGGTTGGTTGCGGCTCGTATATAATTGTTTCGCTACGTGGCTCAAAGTAATTTTATTACACGGATGTAATTTTAATATGCTATCCTTTATCGTTTTGACTTTTCTCGTAGTCGCATTTTGCCGTTTGCTTTCTAAGGAAATCTAATCCTAAGATTCCTTCGTGTTCTATCGCTACGTCGTCTTTTACTATGTAAAAAGCGTGTTTAATTTTATGGTTATTAATTTTAATTGTAGCGTACATTTTCCCGAGTGTATATACTTTATGTCCGCTTATTCCGGTAAGTGCAATTTTCTCCTCGTAGATCGGTGCGCTATCTATTAGATTTTTTAATTTGATTAAAGAAATTGTCGATCCGGAATCATATAACATATTGAGTTTTCCGTTTTTTACTTCGCGAATTGGTAGTGTTATTTGCAGCAGTTCGTCTTTGGTCGGTGCAGGCAGATCTTTAATATGCGTTACCCGATATTCTAGGGCAGGTCGCGGTTGCTTCTTTCTTGTTTCCTCCTGCTCTTCTTCGCTATTGCTGGCGGAGTCAGTGCTCTTTTTCCGTTGCCTATACGGAGCCTTTTGCTCACGCTTGTTCTCTTGGCGCTTAGTTTTATTAAACGGGTTAGAATTGTTATTATTATTTATTTTGGAACGTCCATTCAAATTCCAACACTCCTCACGGGTGTGTCCGGTCTTTTTGCAACATTTACAAAATTTACTTAAAGTATTTACTCGCGGATTTCCTCCCGGTTTTGGTAACGTAAATTTGCTACTTCTGCAATCACATCCGTAATGCCCAGATTTTCCGCATTTATAACATTGGATAACTGTATCGCGATTAGGTCGCGTGTGTTTTATGTCGTTTTTGTTTTTGTTAGGGAAGCCGTATGCTCGGGTTACTGTTGGCCCGATCAGTTTTTCTTCTGCGCTCGCGCCGTTTATTGCTTCTTGGAGAGTGGTGTATCTTTGTGAACGCACGAGAATTTTTAAGTCATCTCGCAATCCGATTTGATAATTTATTAATACTTGTTTTTTAATTGTTTCCTGAATCGCCTTTTTGAATGAAGGAGGGCGTTCTTCTCCTTCTACCATGGATTCATATAGTTTCATGACTAATATATCGACGCGTTGCCCGAAAGCGTAAGCGGTTTCACTCGATTTCTGCTTTAAAAAATTAAATTCTATTTGTAAATGCGTCGTGCTTTGTTTCGCTTGATAGCACGTTTCAAGTTGTTTTAAATCTTCGAACGTTTGTATATTTCGCGTCTCGAAGTCTTGCATGGCTTTTCCTTTTAATTTAGTATATAGAATTGCTTGCATTAATGATTCTTCGTCCGCGGGATTTATGTTTTGTATCGCGTATGTACAAGTATTTAAGAATTCTTGTAATTTATGTCGCGATGTTCCATCGAATTCTGGAATCATTGTTCGCGCTTCTTTCAGCGGTAAATAGTGCGGGGCGGTGCTACGCCTATGTCTTATATCTCGTTCGGTGCGACCGTACGTTATGTCGAGGGGAACGTCATCTGGATTTGCTCGTGTTTCATTAAAATTTCCTCGATTAGTACGCAAGTTGTGCATTTGTTCGTGTAAATTTCTCATCTCTTCTTGCATTTCGCGGAGACTATGTACGAGTTCGGTTAACAAGATATTACTCGTGTTTTCGGCCTGGTGATCTGTTCCTTCGTAATTCGCGGCAGCCTCTTGTCCGGCTTGTGCACGTAAGCGTTCGATTTCCCTATCGACGGCTTCGGGTTGGATATTATCCATATTTTTTTCAGGATTTAGCTCGAAAATACTAAGATCGACGGATAATGGCGAATAAGTTCTTCTAAAAGTGACTCGATTAACGCTTCGTTCGTTCCGTTCGAAATTATCGTTATTGTCTAGTTCGCGTGCTTCGGACGATTCGGAACTCGAATAGCAGTCTTCTAAATTTTTTTGTACGCTATTTCGGATGTCGCGAGCAGCTTCTTCCGCTACTTGTATCGGTGTTACAAGTCTTAATCTATTTGCCAATCGTGCTGGCTCGCTCAAAAATCGTGGGCTTTGGAATCTAACTCGCTTTAATTGTTCCGACATTTAATTATAATTTTGCGACTTACATTAGTAGTACGATGACTCGCATGGTCGCGTATCGGGTTGCTCGATTGCTGACGCTGCGTGTTGATATGTTGGGTCGTTGTCCCACGGTGACGCGTTATCCGTCGGCGATGCGTTGCCTCTGCGAAGGTTGTGGATCGGTGCTGGTCCTTGAGCGCTGGTGTCCCCTTTCGGCTTTCAGCTGCTTGACCGTGATTCCTTATCTGCTTTCCGTCGTCCGTAGGTGTCGCGTGTTCGGTGGCTTGTTTTAGTCCATCCGCTTTAATGTATTTGCTTCCTTAAACTTCCTTTTGATGTATTTTTTAATTCGTATTTTTCTTTCCCGTTCCAGCCGTTAGTGGTCTGAATTCGGCGGTTCTTCCGGCGTGCATCCCACCGCTGCCACCAATATGTTGTGCCCGGAAGCGGCACGAGATGTGGGAAGCAGTCGGGAGATATAAAATATCTCAGGCCGCCGAGGATCAGGAGCCGGGGTGTCGGCTGCTTCAATGATTGAAAATACTTTTTGTTCTAATAATACCTTGTATTCTAATCTTCAGAATATACATTAATTTGTACAGGAGCCTTTCTTATTTCTGCGCTGATTTAGTTGTCTTTTCGCCTTGTCCTTCGTCTTTGATAGTAATCTTTAAAACAATTTTCTTATCGGTTCGCACCTGACACTGATTACACTTGCTTTTCGACTGTCCCGTGTTCCTCCGGTGGTTCGTATTTAAACCCTTGTTTGAGGTTTTTTGAGAGGGGGACCGCTTAGTAACATGGCCGCACGGGGTCATGGTGCGGTTAAATTGAAGTGCAAGCGAAGATGATTTGGTGTCGAAATCCTTCGTTGCACTTCCGCGTTTATTGGCGAATTTGCTGGTGGTTCGCTGAGACAGTGACTTAATGAGGTGAATGCTCGATATCGCATTTAGCAATAATATTTTATGCTAACGTTTAATATTTTAATTATGTCCGGATTATAGTCTGTGAGACTATAACAAACCTATTAAAAAAAATTTATATAACAAAATAAATTTATTAAACTATATTAAACTATTTTTTTTCAAACGTAAATTATATACCGGTGTCCACTTATAGTGTCTTTTTCCAATTAAATTCCGATAACAATATTTTTGTTATATGTTATTTGTATTGTATATTACTTATATATGCTT
Organism: Camponotus pennsylvanicus; assembly: GCA_023638675.1. Taxonomy (NCBI): domain Eukaryota; kingdom Metazoa; phylum Arthropoda; class Insecta; order Hymenoptera; family Formicidae; genus Camponotus; species Camponotus pennsylvanicus. The sequence goes on from JALHBL010001247.1 coordinate 110,047, forward strand.
ATACTGCTGCTTTCTGATTCGCATGATGCGCATGAAGCGAAAAGAAAATCTGTAGGTCTGTTCGTTTATCTTTTTTACTCCACATTGGAAGGAAAAAGATAAATTCTGAACTAGTGCAGCCAATTCAGCTAAAACGAACAGACCTCATTTTCTGTCGCTTCATGCGCACCATGTATGAATAAGAAAGCACCTATATATTAATATATCTAAATTTATCATATATATGACAGTTTAGAAGTGAAATTACACGTTGAAGTAACATACGATCTGAAAAAATCGGGCAAATTCGTATATATTCGGCACTACTTGTTTAGTGAACAAGCAAGCCAGACACAAGTAGTTGCAAAACTTTTGCCAAATATACGCGCTTTAATGAATTTTCAACTACATTCATAAAACGCAACATATAGTCATGTGCCCCTATGAAAAGAAATATGCAATTATTGAATTTGAAGATGGTCTTCAAATTGTACCATCCTGTTGGATCGATGAGAATAAGATTACTTGTTGGTGGCCAAGTCATCTAACCTCAAAAACAGACGTTACTCGAGCAGTATTACGTGAAACAATGCCTCAAGAAGGTGACAAGTGGTCGAAGTTGACGATAGTAAAAATTTTTGGCAGTTCAGGTAATTTTTATATGCAAAAATATGGTAAAATTTATATATATAAGCAAACATGAATTTTTTTACAGATGATTATAAGAGAGCATTAGATAAGCTTGCTCAGGCATAGGAGACATCGAATTTAGAAGATTCCGATTATCTAAATTCAACAAATGTGACAGTTCTGGCCGCTGCCAGAAAAAGGAGACAACAAAGGAAAAAAAAAGTTTTTAATACTCGCGGTAATGATGATGATGACGATGAGAGTAACACAGAACAATTCAAAACAAGTAAGAAAAAATCTGTGCTCCAAGGTTGTATTTGTGATTACAATATAATTGACCTTAACATGGCATTTTTAAATAATTGCTTAATTCTTTAATAAATAAAAATTGATTGAAATAATTTATTTCAGATGAATTTCCAATGGAAAAAATAATAAAACAACTACCACAAATCAATTCTCTTGTGAAAAGTAATAAGCCGAACATTACGTCAGTTGAAATAATTGCACCTCAGCAATCTTTAATTTCAAAAGTAGTTCATAAGTCTAAAAATGTTGAGATTCCCCAACAAGGAGAAATAGTATCCAGTAATAATAAAACAAATTTGGAATTGTTCAATTATTAATTGTTAAGTTTTTAAATTACAAAAATTTATTGAACTTTTTTTGTACTTGATAGGTGTTGAAGAAGCTGTGCTGCGAAAACTTAACTCCACATTGGCAAAATTGGCGATTTTAGATAATAGAATGACTCGGATGGAATCACAAAGGCCAATGGGAAAAGTTTCGAATGAAGACTTAGATGAATTAGAGGATGAAATTTCCTTACCAATAAAAAGTATGGCTCAATTGGATGAAATCGAACAGAAGCTAAAAAGCCGCGCATTCCTAGAAAAAATGGTAAGTTGTATTTTACAGCTTTTTATTATAATTTACAATATTAAATATGCCATTGAATTCAAATTACAAATAATATTTTAAATTCATTGAATAATTGTCTGAATCAGCAACTTCATGTGGCTTCAAAGGCCAATGTCTCCAACTGGGACCCCCATATATATTCGTGGAGACACACGAATACAAATAATAGAAGTAAATTTTTCTCTAGTCATATAACTATGTAAATTATATTGTACAGGGTGGGGAAAAATTATTGGTCAAGCTTTTGCCAGTCGATTCTATTCGTCGAGATCGCCAACATTGCATCATAAACATGGTGCCGCAAAATTAACTTTCAAGGTCATTTTCAATGTCAAATTTTTTTATTGGCTTAGTCGATTCTACTCGTCGAGCTGAACAAAAGTCTCAAAGGGACCATATGCCGGAAATCAATATTTCATAGAAAAATCTTCGTTTCAAATTTTTAGAAGCCAAAAAATTTCGTAAAATTAATTGTCATGGGTGTAAAATCTGCTTAATCTACTCTTAACGTTACCCAGGAACAACGAAGTGGGCGTGGTAGATTTTTGTTCTCTTCGGGGTATCTTGGTACCCAGTAACATTTCAACGGCTGTTGGTTCCTTAAAGCAACGGTCATTTGCCTCGGAGAGGAATAATATATCGCTCCATAAGACATTCGTTACATGTGCTTAAGAAGCTTTCCATCCATATCCAGACCTTTTTCGTGATTATTAGAAGACCGCCGCTGATCTTGAATCAATTTTCAGTGTAAAATTAAAAAAAATTGTTTTAATTTTTTACCAAATTTTTTCTAAGAATAACGTTGCTGTAGCATGCCTCGACGTGGTGGCCGTGATCGGGCGCATCGGGATGGGCGTGACCAACGTCTAATGCTTCGAGCAATTGATCGTGTTCATGGTAATTACACACGAGCACGAGCTCTTTATGCTAGTTGGTTGCGACGCCAAGCTAATGGCAGATCATTACGTCCAGGGTCCGTGCCTGATCGTCGAGAATTTCAACAACTCGATGAACGATTCCATAATCAGGAGCAAATGAATTTTGCAGGTGCTGGCCACCGTAGGGCAGGTCGTCCTCGTGTGTCTTTGAGAATTGAGGAACGTGTGATTGCTCTAGCTCGAACTTATCCTGTCATGGGATCACGACGCATAGGCGCGCGAGTAGGGGTTGATCATAAAACAGTCTTGCGCATTCTCCGTGAGGAAGGCCTACGACCCTACAAAGTGCAGGTAGTGCATGAGTTACGATCTGGTGATCGCACAGCTCGTCTTCGTTTTTGTCGGTGGATGCTTCGCAAGATCCGAAGAAATCGGCACTTTCTGAAAAATATAGTGTTCACTGATGAATCCAGTTTTTCCAGCACTTCCATTTTGAACCGGCAAAATGTTCGCATCTGGCGCAGACGCAATCCACACGCAATGGTCCAAAGAGTTCAGCAGGGCCGTTTCTCAGTCAATGTTTGGGCAGGGATACTCGGGAATGATTAGATTGCTCCTGTGTTTCTCTGAAACCGATTGTCAAGCGTTGAGTATTTGCGGTTTCTACGTCATACTCTCCTGAATCGACTGCGACGTATGGTTCCGAGAAATGCCCGTAATCGAATTTTTTTATGCATGACGGTGCTCCACCGAGTGAGTCCCGATTGCGCACATTCCCGATCGGACACAGCGAAATTTCCCGATCGGACACAGTCCCGATCGGACACAGACCCGATCGGACACGGACCCTATCGGACACAGGCCCGATTGGACACAGTCCCGATAGGACACAGTCCCCATCGGACACAGTCCCGATCGGACACAGACCCGATCGGACACAGACCCGATCGGACACAAGCCCGATCGGACACATACGGTTGCAATCGGACACAGTCCCGATCGGACACAGACCCGATTGGACACAGTCCCAATCGGACACAGTCCCGATCGGACACAGACCCGATCGGACACAGACCCGATCGGACACAGACCCGATCGGACACAACCCCGATCGGACACATACGGTTGCAATCGGACACAGTCCCGATCGGACACAGACCCGATCGGACACAGTCCCGATCGGACACAGTCCCGATCGGACACAGACCCGATCGGACACAGACCCAATCGGACACAACCCCGATCGGACACATACGGTTTCAATCGGACACAGTCCCGATCGGACACAGACTCGATCGGACACAGGCCCGATCGGACACAGTCCCGAAGTCCTAATCGGAACACAGGTGCAATCAAACATAGCACACATACACACACACACACGGGGGGGTGCAAGGGGGGCCTTCGGCCCCCCTCCCGCACCCACCCCGCCCCCCTCGCTTCGCGTGGAAAGTTGTGTGGCCGTTTCGAACGTGTGGCCGTTTCGAACGTGTCCGATCGGGACTGTGTCCGATTGAAACCGTATGTGTCCGATCGAGGTTGTGTCCGATCGGGTCTGTGTCCGATCGGGTCTGTGTCCGATCGGGACTGTGTCCGATCGGGATTGTGTCCGATTGCAACCGTATGTGTCCGATCGGGGTTGTGTCCGATCGGGTCTGTGTCCGATCGGGTTTGTGTCCGATCGGGTCTGTGTCCGATCGGGACTGTGTCCGATCGGGACTGTGTCCAATCGGGTCTGTGTCCGATTGCAACCGTATGTGTCCGATCGGGCTTGTGTCCGATCGGGTCTGTGTCCGATCGGGTCTGTGTCCGATCGGGACTGTGTCCGATGGGGACTGTGTCCGATCGGGACTGTGTCCAATCGGGCCTGTGTCCGATAGGGTCCGTGTCCGATCGGGTCTGTGTCCGATCGGGACTGTGTCCGATCGGGAAATTTCGCTGTGTCCGATCGGGAATGTGCGCAATCGGGACGATCCCGCTCCACCGCATTTCGGCAGGCAAGTCCGCGCTTTTTTACAACGAGCTTTTGGAACTCGATGGATCGGTCGTAATCCTGCGCCACACTTATGGCCCGCCCGTTCACCTGACCTGAACCCTCTGGACTTTTATTTCTGGGGAGCTCTGAAAGCCATTGTTTATGGGTCAGGCAGGGCCTTAAGGACGGCTCAGGATTTACGAGATCGCATTGAAGAGGCGGTTGCTACTTTAGCACGAAATGGAGCTGTGCTCCGTAGAGTGCGAGATAATTTGGTGGAGAGACTCCAAGCTTGCATTGATAACGGTGGTGGTTACGTTGAAGCTGGCAGACAAGCACAACTGCTTAGAGCTATTGGGGCCGATGGGTCTGTTCGAAGGCAGCGTAGACGACGATAAAGTGAGAGGCAAGGGGAACACAATAATCAAGTCACCCCGAAGTGAGAGGCGAAGGGAACTCACAATAATCAAGTCACACCGAAGTGAGAGGCGAGGGGAACTCACAATAATCAAGTCACCCCGAAGTGAAAGGCGAGGGGAACTCACAATAATCAAGTCACCCCGAAGTGAGAGGCGAGGGGAACTCACAATAATCAAGTCACCCCGAAGGGAACAGAAATCTACCACATCCACGTCGTTGTTCCTGGGTAGCGCTAAGAGTAGATTTTTTAAGCAGATTTTTGACCTTGAAAACGAATTTTTCAGGGTCATTTTTGGGAGGTGATTTTCGCTAATCATGATCAGGATATTCATAACATGATTTTAAGAACTTTATAAGCATCAGATTTATTTTCTGACTTCATAAAAATCGATTTTTTGGAAATTTCAGGCAAAAAAACTTGAAACGAAGATTTCTCTATGAAATATTGATTTCCGGCATATGGTCCCTTTGAGACTTTTGTTCAGCTCGACGAGTAGAATCGACTAAGCCAATAAAAAAATTTGACATTGAAAATGACCTTGAGTTAATTTTGCGGCACCATGTTTATGATGCAATGTTGGCGATCTCGACGAGTAGAATCGACTGGCAAAAGCTTGACCAATAATTTTTCCCCACCCTGTACATTTGTATGAAGTTTATGAATGAAGGAAAAAGTGATTGATTATAGTTAATTTTTTAATGTATAATGCATGATTTAATATCTCGAATTTACATTTTTTCGTAAATCTTTTGAGTAAAAATACTTTGCATGATATACATATACGTTTGATAATTTTTACTTCTGATAACTAATATTTTTATTCATCTCTTACATGTTTCTTCTAATTAATCTTATGTTTCAATTTTTCACAGATCACATGTAAAAAAATTCGGTGGAAGTGATGGGAACGTGGTGACCACCGGCATCCTAAAAAAATTATTGGACGACGGTTTTGAAGAACAATTTAGTTGGGATGACAAAAGGAACAAAAAAGAATTTAAAATTCTTTTAATAGCAAAAGTTATGAAAAATAAGAATAGTCTATATATTATTTACTATTATTATTAATGATAATTTCACTAGATAATTTTGCTAGAAATTGTAACGATGCGTCTGAAACGCATCGCCCCAACAATTCCCGGTCCGACCTCCGACCGGAAGCTGCCGCCCGACGACCACCCGTCGGGCAAGGGCAGGGGCGCAGTGCGCCCACAATTTAAAACCGTCAAAATTCGTCGACCGAACATCACCGAGGAACGACGAACGGGCCCGACGATACACCGGCCCCTGTCGGCAACCCCACCACCGCTCGGAAGGGTTGTACCATCTGCGCCGACGCAAGCGAGTCATCCCGTATAAAAAGGGCTGTCGTCGGCCAGAAAGATCACTTCGTCTCACGCGGGTTTTCGCAAGAGAACGACAACTCTGAATCCTCTCTCGCTAGTACAGCGCAGAGGCAACCCAGAACCATATCCGAATCCCCCAGGTACCGCGAAAAGAGGCGAAAAGATGGAGGGCCACTCCACCCCATCGCCCTCAAAGGTATCTCCTAGCCCACAATCAGGCTGCCGATCGGACCGGAGGGAAAACTCCAGTTCCACCGAGCGTTCTCGGCTCGCCAGCCGACCCCGCTCCTTCCACCGCCTGAGTATCTTAAAACGTCCCGGGGTGGAGAGAGAGCCGCCTCCGACGAGTGTTCTCGTGAGATACTCCCGTCCTCGCGAATCAATCCTCATCCGTATCCAAACTTCTTACGGTAAACATCTCAGCCCCAATAAAACGGAAGCCGCAACCACACACAAATAAAACCGGCTTCGATTAATTGCCTAACGCGCGAATGAATGTGTACAAAAGTATCGCGAACACACCGAACCGACTAACTCGCCCCGATTAATTAAGCAAACGCGCGGATAGATTTATTATAAAAGGATTGCGCACACAACGAACGATTTGTAACCGCTTGTCACGCGTACACATTTAAAGGCCCAACGAACAGCTGACGGCCGTACCAGACACCGCGACAAAAACCGTGCGTCAACACACGCAAAAAACCCGAAAGCGGGGAAACCCGTCACACCTCGGAAACGCCGACAAGAACCCGAGCGTCGATTTGTAAGAATAAATATCGATTAAAAGCGATTAATCCGAATCTCACACACACACCCACACGCACACACACACACACACACACACACACACACATTGTAAAATACATTACCTTCAACAAATATACGCACATTTCAATAAATTCGTGACGTTCAATCTCTACCCGACACACGAACTCCTGATCCCGGCGAGCTATACCGCGACCGGAAATACAACGTTACAAAATATACAAATATACAAAATATACAAAATATACAACAATATATCTTATGTAAAATATTTTCAGGAGCAGTATCCAGAACATGCCCGAATTGTACCGAGATGGAAATTAAAAGATTTGCGTCTCAATGGTTGGTTCAAGCCAAGGACAGACGTGTTCAAACAAAAAAAAGAACTAATAATGAAATTGATGAGAACAATGATAGTGAAAATTAATAATTCATTTATAATGGTAAATTATAGAAAATATTGGTGTGTGTAATTAAAAAAAAACATTAATATACTAATAATTTTAAGTGAAATTATATAAATTCACGATATCTAGTAATTTACTTGTATATGTTACAGAAGCTGTAAAATTGATTAATGACTATATATATTAGCACATTCCCAGCCGCTGACGTAGTAGTAAAGTTGTATTAAAAAATTGTATTAAAAATGAATTATTAATTTTCACTATCATTATTCTACACTAACATTGAAATGGAATTTCTAATGAAACCAGTTTTAAATAAATTTAAAAATTTCAATAAATTAAATAATCTTTACCTAATAGTACATAATATTTGCCCAATATAATATTTGCCACAACATTTCAGCAATATTGCTGAACATTGCGCTACAACATTGCCACAATATTTCTGAACGTTACAGCAATATTGCGCTACAACATTGCCACAATAATGCTGAACATTACAGCAATATTGCGCTACAATATTGCTCAACATTGCAGCAATGTTGCGCAAGGTAGGACATAGATAGATTGCTGCAACATTGCAGCAATATTGCATGCAATATTGCAATCTTGCCGTGCAATTTTGCTGCAATATATCGTGCTGTTAGGGTAGTAACAATAGATTCAATATCATATTGTGGATGATCAAAACTTTTACGTAGTAAATTCAAAATATTTTTTGGATTCATTTTCCCTATATATGAAATTGTTGTAAGATTATCCGTTATGCGTGTGAATGAAAATTGAGGGTACGAACGTATGGAAAATGCAGATGGAAAAATAAAAATGCTTGCATTGAGTAATCGCGCGTAGTTCACGCAGAAAACCGATGGGCAGACTTCGAATCTCGACGTCTTTCTCTATCCAACCGTTCAACTGTTCTTCGAGAAGCAAGTCAATTGTTTTCGCTTGTGTGTGACATCTCTCGTGCTTACAATTGCGAAAACAATTGCGTGTTATTATAATCCCTTATCTGGCATCATTACGCCATATCGGTGTAAGCAACACTGCTTCTCGAAGAACAGTTGAACGCTACAAAGCAGTTCAATTTCTTTCAATCTTATTGCTAATTTGTTTGAATTGTTTATTGTTCGAATAATTTAAAATGCATTTTACAAATTTGATGCCATATTTAGAAACACTTAATTGAATAAAACTCATAATTCAAGTCATTATATAGGATGTCTGGAAATTTTTCGCAGATCCGAGTGTGAAGGTAGATTGGTTCAAATTAAGAAGGAAGGTCCTATACTATTTTGCGATATTCGCAATAACGAAAAATTCGCATTAATGAAAAATTATTTAAAGAAGATCGGCCAATCTGCGTGAGTAGAAGCGCGCGGCGACGAAAGTCGTTCCACTGAAACATAATGGCGGCGCGCGGCGAAGCGGTGAGTGGGGAAGGAATGGTGAGGCCGGATTCATCACTCCTGCCCCACTCACCGCTTCGCCACGCGCCTAATATAAGGTTACAGTGGGACGACTCTCGTCGCCGCGAGTGAGTCCCGATTGCGCACATTCCCGATCGGACACAGCGAAATTTCCCGATCGGACACAGTCCCGATCGGACACAGACCCGATCTGACACGGACCCTATCGGACACAGGCCCGATTGGACACAGTCCCGATCGGACACAGTCCCCATCGGACACAGTCCCGATCGGACACAGACCCGATCGGACACAGACCCGATCGGACACATAGCCCGATCGGACACAGTCCGGTTGCGATCGGACACAGACCCGATCGGACACAGTCCCGATTGGACACAGTCCCGATCGGACACAGACCCGATCGGACACAGTCCCGATCGGACACAGACCCGATCGGACACAACCCCGATCGGACACATACGGTTGCAATCGGACACAGTCCCGATCGGACACAGACCCGATCGGACACAGTCCCGATCGGACACAGACCCGATCGGACACAAGCCCGATCGGACACATACGGTTTCAATCGGACACAGTCCCGATCGGACACAGACTCGATCGGACACAGGCCCGATCGGACACAGTCCCGAAGTCCTAATCGGAACACAGGTGCAATCGAACATAGCACACACACACACACGGGGGGGGGGGTGCAAGGGGGGCCTTTGGCCCCCCTCCCGCACCCACCCCGTCCCCCTCGCTTCGCGTGGAAAGTTGTGTGGCCGTTTCGAACGTGTCCGATCGGGACTGTGTCCGATTGAAACCGTATGTGTCCGATCGGGACTGTGTCCGATCGGGTCTGTGTCCGATCGGGACTGTGTCCGATTGCAACCGTATGTGTCCGATCGGGGTTGTGTCCGATCGGGTCTGTGTCCGATCGGGTCTGTGTCCGATCGGGTCTGTGTCCGATCGGGACTGTGTCCGATCGGGACTGTGTCCAATCGGGTCTGTGTCCGATCGGGACTGTGTCCGATGGCAACCGTATGTGTCCGATCGGGTCTGTGTCCGATGTCCGATCGGGTCTGTGTCCGATCGGGACTGTGTCCGATGGGGACTGTGTCCGATCGGGACTGTGTCCAATCGGGCCTGTGTCCGATAGGGTCCGTGTCCGATCGGGTCTGTGTCCGATCGGGACTGTGTCCGATCGGGAAATTTCGCTGTGTCCGATCGGGAATGTGCGCAATCGGGACGATCCCGTCGCCGCGCGCTTCTACTCACGCAGATTGGCCGATCTTCTTTAATTAATTTTTCGTTAATTATTGCGAATATCGCAAAATAGTATAGGACCTTCTATCTTAATTTGAACCAATCTATTTTCACACTTCGGGACTGCGAAAAATTTCCAGACACCCTGTATTATATTTTTTTAACTTTTTTGCTAATTTGTTTAAACATTTTGGCTGTAGTTCCGAATAGCTGTTACCTCCGATTGGGTTAAAATTTTGCAGAGACCTTTTTCTCAACAATATAAGAAAATCGTCCAAGGGATTTTTGGCGCATCGGCACCGTTCCGTCGGGTGACACTTTTTTGGACACGTAACGATTGGACACGGAACGATTGGACACTGCACGATTGGACACTGCACGATTAGACACTGCACGATTCGACACTGCACGATTTGACACTGCACAACTAGACACCGTTCCACATGGGTTTGCAATATTTCACACGAAACGAGGTTCAACACACACTGCATATTAGGGCTGTTACTTTTGACAACTTCGAAGCTTCGAATTCTTTCGAATCTTTTTCGAATCTTTCGAAGCTTCGAAGTTAACTTCGAAGCTTCGAATTCTTTCGAATCTTCGAAGTTGTCAAAAGTAGCAGCCCTAATATGTGGTGTGTGTTCTCGTTTCGTGTGGAATATTGCATTCGAAGTTAACTTCGAAGCTTCGAATTTTGAAATTAACTTCGAAGCATCGAAATTACACTTATGCAAATGCGAATTTATATAAAAAATGATGAAAATATTCTGAATAAATGTGAGTTAATTAATATATATGCTCACACACAAAATTATTCTTGAATTATAATTTTGAAGTATTAAGAAATAAATGCTCTTTGAGAATTTTTACCCACTCTGTATGTATTTATTAATGTTTTCTTTTGCCTCTTTAACAATTTCTTAACTTAAAATTTTATAAATTTTTCATATATTCTTATTTTTATAAAATTTTTTATCTTTTTTATCTTCGAATGAAATGGAGTATGCTCGAAAATTTAATACCAGTCCTTAAACCACTTGAAATTTCAACTACGGTATTATCCGGAGCTCCATTATCAATGGTGCATCCAGTAATTCGAACTGTGATTGCCAATCACCTTTCTTATCAAACTGAAAATATATCAAAAGCGTTGGCAGAGGCACTATCTACTCGTTTTCAGATGGAGTCGCAAGGAGATATATCAATATATCAAAAAGCATCGTTTTTAGATCCTCGTCATAAAGATCTCTAAGCTGAGCCAATTTTACAACGAACCGCGATTAGACAAATGATCGAATTAGAAGCAAGATCTTTTACTCTAGTAGACTCAGAATCAAGTGCGCAAACATTGTCAAATAGTGCATTAGACTTTCTTTTTAAAAAGCCTGTAAATACATATTTAACATCCGCAGCTCAGCAGATTCAATTATATCTTTGTGAGCCACAAATTGATATTAATATGGATCCTTTTTAATGGTGGAAATCACATGAAAAAAAATTTCCACACAGCTCAGTTGGCGAAAAAATATTTATGTATTCTCGCGACATCCGTTGCATCGGAGAGAATTTTTTCAGCTGCAGGCAATATTGTTTCGTCACAGCGGAGTTGCCTTGCCTCTGAAAATGTTTGAACGAGTGTTTTTGTATTTCAAAATAAATTCTTATTAGAATAAGTAGTCATGTATTTTTATTTTGAAGAATAAAATAAAATATATAATTTTGTAATTTTTCAAAAAATTAATTGTTGGTTGTATTATATATTATTGAAAAGAATCCATATTATTATATATAAGAATAATATATAATATAATTATATTTAAGAAAGTAAAATTTTTGGAGAGAAATATGGAGCAAATAACTATATGTCTACAAATAATTCAATAATTTATATATACGTCACTTTCTACGCACAGTATTGATAACAGTATTGATAAAATAAATATTCCCAAAAAGAAATAAAAAAATTTACGTGACTCGTTATTAGATTAGATGTGTGTGTTCTACTCGCTCAACAATCACACACTGACTCCAAAATTCCTATTTCACACTTTATATTTCACCTCTAAGAATTCGGAATCACGAGTTCCGAAAAGCAACATAACGTCACATGACTTACAAATATTTAAATATTATAAATGTATCGCGGTATTATAATTATTATTATTTTAAATTACTAAATTGTATAATTTTAATTATTCGAAGCTTCGAAGGTTGAATTATCGAAGTATCGAAGTTTCGAAGCTTCGAACCTTCGAAGCTTCGAAACTTCGAGATTTCGATCTTCGAAGATTTTAATATCGAAGCTTCAAGTCTTCGAAGCTTCGAAGTTCGCATGTCGAAGCCTTCGAAGTATATCACTAGCCCTACCGCATATGTACACACACACACGCGCGCGCGCGGGGAGTGCAAGGAGGCCTTCGGCCCTCCTCCCGCATCCACCCCGCCGGTAGCAATCGTGCAGTGTCCAATCGTGCAGAATGCGTGTCCAATCGTTCAGTGTCCAATCGTGCAGTGTCCAATCGTGCAGTGTCCAATCGTGCAGTGTCCAATCGTTCCGTATCCAATATTACGTGTCCAAATGGGATGCGCCCCGTTCCATCCCCACCTCCCCTCAAAGGTAAAAAAATATTTTACTCTGTATCTTCGAAAATATTGATTTTAGAGAAAAAAGTTTCCAATAGAAGTTGAAGCTCTTGAAAATATCTACAAGAAATGTTATATACATTTTTTCCCTAAACTCGTTATTTTGGGTACTAAAGTAGAAAATAATACGCGCGCGCGTGCGTACACATACGCCTTCGGCCCCCCCCTGCCGCACCACCCCGCCGGTAGGTAAGGTGGATCGCTTTACAACTTACAGTATGTGTCTATTGTGGCAAAGCGAGGTCCACCTTACCTACCGGCGGGGTGGCGCGGGAGGGGGGCCGAAGGCCCCCTGCACCCCCGCGCGCGCGTATGTGTGTATTTCTATATCTCAGACATGAGTTGGAGGAGGGGGGCGAAACCCACTGCGTCTGCGCATGTACTATAGAAAATGTTAAATAGATCAGTAGGATGTAAACAAACTTCATATACATATATGATGTTGTTAATAATAATCTATAATGCCTAAAAGAAGCGTTAAAATTGTTAAACTTTAACTTGTTATATCTTCTAAATTAATGCCGTCCCTCACTTATTTTTTGCGGGGAATTACTCAGAACAACCTCCTTTATAACATTGAAGTGGCGATAAAATCGGCGAGGTCTGACCTTTTATATATTTACCATACTGGTTTTGGTTTGTTAAAAAAAAAAACGCCCACTATAGGTTAAAATTTGTAGGGAGACTCTCTTAGTCCGGTCGGGCGTAGTTAGTTTCTTCTAAATTCTTCAAAAGATCTTTATTATTGAGGTTAGGTACATGCTGTGTGCGTAGCGAGCGCATCTCGACGACTGCCGACTTCCGCGCCTTTTTTCCCTCGCTATCGTTAACGACGCAAGAGGCAACTCGCTGTTTGCGCGCGTGAATTAAAATAATAATAATAATACATTGCCTACAAATTACTATTTTCTAACATAATAGCCAAAATAATAAGCTTACGAAAAAAATGTATATAATCTTTTGTGTAGATCTTTTCAAGAGCTTGAACTTTTCTTCGAAACTGACTTTTTTCTCTGAAATCGATATTTTCGGAGATACAGGATAAAACATTTTTCAACTTTGGAAGGGGGTGGGGGCGGAACGGTGCCGATTCGCCAAAAATTCCTTGGTACATTTTCTTATATCGTTAAGGAGAAGGTCTGTGCAAAATTTCAACCCAAAGAGTTTGGAGGTAACAGCTATTCGGAACTTTATCCACACGAACAATGTAGGAGACGGCATGCGAAGTTAGATCATAATCTAAACTTCTTTTGTTGAAAGAGATAATTTATAAGGTTAGGTTGTAATCGGACGACTTATATCTGGGTAATAATATTCGAGGATGTAGTTCTCTTTCCTTTATTTATTACGGTCGCCAGCTTGTTTATCCGCCAACAAGCAAGGGTCTCTGGGTGTTGAAAATCCCAATAGAAAACTGAGGGCCTTGGAAATTCCCTTGGCCTCGTCTCACTGCGTCGCCGCCACCGTATCTCGTTACACAATGGCCGCCGACTGCGTCTCGATGCTGCGTCACGCCACCTTATCGTATTACAAAATGGCTGCCGACTGCGCATCCACAAAAAGGAATCGACGACGTAACCGTCGTTATTCCTCCCTCTAATGCTTTTTCCTTTTGTTTCTGGTCGCCGCTGGACAACTCTGGAAGGATGACGTCACCGCTTCGGATTCCTTCTCAGGTAAGTCACCGTTATTATAAGAAATATTAATTTAATAAATATTTCTTTTTCAGATCACTCCCGGATGTACTAGGCACTACCGGAATCTAGGATCCTGGATTTTATCGCTTGGATAAAATTAATAATCGTCCACGTTTATTTATATTTAATTAATATATTTAATGAAATATAATACAATAAACTCGGATTATTTTATTAGTTTCGCTTTTACAAAAACGGATTTTCTTTTCACGCACTATCTCGCCGTACACGCGGAACAATATTTCTCGAGGTTTCGAAGTTTTAACGCATCGAACGCATTCGAGAAAGAAGCTCCCGACTGAGCTCTGCAGCTCTTTATATATGGGTCTCCCCACTCTTTATTTTCCCCACCACCACGCCTTATGGGCGGTCCGGTGAGTTCGCTAACGTTACGCGTGGTTACTACAGTCGTTTCCTGATTGGTTTGCGCGATTTTTCGGTGCGCAGACGCATTGCGCATGCGCATTCCGGTTTTTCTTCTGCGCAGGCGCCGCACGCATGCGCAGTCAGTCTTCTGCACTTGGTTTCTGTGCGCACTCGCACTTTTCATATGCCAAATGTATTTTCGCATGCGCGTTAGCTTAATTTATGCGCAATTAATGTTTTACAGTTCTTTTTGCTTAAAGTTCTACATATTATATATTTATTTATTAGTTTGAATATATTTAATCGTATTATAGCCTATATATCTATTTTAATTATACTTTGCTTATTATAGTGCACTTTTCGTGTACACTATTTACACTTTTGCTTTTCTTTGGCTATTTCTTTAAAGTGCCTACCAATTTACACTACTATCTTACTATTATAGGTTATAATAATGTTTTAACAATCATTTTACATAATTATGGTTTAATAATACTGTATATATATTTATTTTTGGTTTCACAATATATATTTGTATTTATGAGGATCTGAAGTGTTTCCCTCCTCTTTTCGGTCTCCGTCGTCTTTCTGCACCTTGTTCATCATTCGGAAAGGGATGTGTTTTCCTACCGGGCTTAGGATCATCGCCTTTCCGGTAGATTTATATTTCTCAGTGTCCTTTGTCACTCCTGATGTCCCTGGAGATGGTTCCTGCGTTCCCTCATCCTTGGGAGTTGGGGTGTGTTTTTCTGCCGGTTTCACATCCCCGGCCAAGCCGTCTTGCCGCGACTTCGAGTCGTGGTGGGATGGCTTTATTGCTTTGGCGTTGCTTTCTTTTTCCTTCCCGGGGCTCTTTGGTCTCTTGGAAGATCGTAGCTGCCGAGCTTCCTTAAGGATCTTCACCTCCTTTATCTTGGGCTTTGTTGTCTTTGTTCTTTTGATTAATTGTTCCATCGTGATGTTCTCTTTTTCATTTAGTGGATCTTTTATAGTGATATTATCTATTACCTTTCCTTGGATCGTTTGTTTATTCTCTATGTTTTGTACGGTGTTTCCTTCCTCTTCACCGTATTTGTATTTGACTTCACACTTGCTATCTTTGATTTCGACCGTACCTTTTAATTTCGTACCGTCGTTTGCTTGTTTTGATAGTTTTTCCGTCATTATTATTGTAGTGACTTTGTATAGTTGTTCTCCATCTTTGTTTTTTACAATGGATGTATTTTTATAAGCGTTGGTGGCATTTCTCATTCTCAAATTGTCGTATATCGTTTCCAATACTAACGTCGTTCGGTTTGACTCCTCCTGCCACTGTCTATCCATTTCCTCGACGTCAAATTGTCTGGTTTCGCCTTCACTGTCGGATGACAGCGTGCAACTTTGTAACAACTGGATCCGTTGTTCTCTTAATCTACGAATCGCTTCTTTATTTGCCTTAATTATTGATCGTTCTAATAGCTTATTCTCTTTCTCTTTTAACAGGTCTTCGCGTGGCGTACCTGCGTTGCCCTCCATCGCTGGATTCTTTTCTTTCGACGTATTTTCCATTTGTTCTTCACTGTCGTTGTTACCTTGTAACCGTCTGTCGCTGTACTGACTCATTTCGCCCTCTGGTAACGCCATGTCCCTAGAGGTTAGGTTGGTTTGCTCGTTATTCGGACGCTTACCCGCATTAGCGATTTTCTCTAGTAACTTACTTTTTAATTGGTTAATCGCTATTTTTTGATATTCTTTAATCGAATCAAGTAAATTTTGCTTTAAATCTACTTCTCTTTGGATTGTATACGTTTTATTCAAGTTTCCGTTTATCGGTGTGCTTGTTACTAAATTTAATTTATTTAAAAAATTAATTTTTGGTGTTAAATTAGAATTTGTTATTACGTAACTAGAATTAGGCTCGCATTGTATCATTTCTATTTGGTCGCTCGCTCTTAATTCTATCGTTTCATTGTTTGACTTAATGTTCTTAATTTGTCCATTTGCACTTTCTTGCACTTTTATGTCTTCCGATTGTTCGTTAATGTTCTTAACATTACTTCGCACGCAATTTTTCTTATTTTCTATGCACGCATCGGTCTTATCGTCTTTAAATTGTTTTTTCGTCATTTTTCGATTATTTTTAACGTAATTTATCGCTTTGTTATTATTATCGCGCACTGATTCTACTTCGAGACTTGTACGCTTCATTTCACCAATTTTCGCGTTTTTATTTGCTTTTTGGCTTATATTTTCGCTCGGAATTGACTTTTCGCGAACTACACTTTCTGCATTTTTCCCAGTGGGATCTGCACTTTCGGGTTCTTTTTTGACCTCGATGATTTGTACGTCCTCCTCATCGGATTTCGGCTCGTTCGGATGTCGTCCTTCCTTCGTAGGCTCGTTCAACGTTTCCTTTACTCTGCTTCGCCGCTCCTTGGATTCCGTTATTTTCTCTTGGTTTTTTAGACATTCCGCATACAACTTAGCCATTTCAGTTGCGCTGCGTTTCTTGTTCCATTTATTTAGTTGGAATTCGTCTGATTTCTCTTGGGCTCTACTTTTCAGTCCAAGTTTTTTGCACACATGACGCCCCACTATGATGTATGGTTTGTCGTGCTGTATTACTACGGCTTCTTCATGTTTTTTCGAATTTTACTTCGAGGGTGATTCCAACGGCCTTGAATCTAATTTTCCTTTCGTTTCTGAGGTACGAAGGTATACTTTTCGTATTATAGATTTTTCTGAGTTTTTCTTTTTTGTCTTCGATGAGTTCTAACGCTTTCCTTGTTATAACGTTAAATTCTCCTCGGAAATCTGGTAATAGCTTTAACGGAATATCATTTACTAATCCGTCAATAGTTATTTCCTTTTCTTTTTCGGAAATGAATCTAGATATGCGAATTATGTGTCGCATTCCTTTTTCGCTGATTTGCCCTGATCTTTTTCTTCTCAGGCTCCTCTCTGCGCTGGATTCCGTGATGTCGTCCTTGGCTCCGTCGTCCTCGGCTGCTCCTGGTTGCTGCACCTTCTGCACTTTGGACTCCTCCTGCTCATCGGACATGTTTTCGGATCTCTCGGTAAGTAAATTTGGTTTTTTACTTACTCTTTCTAATTCTGCTTTTCTTTTCAGGTTCTTACAGAATTTTTCGATTTCCTGTCTTTGAGGTTCGTTTACTTCCCCTCTGACCGAAATCATGTTTACTCTGGCCACCGGTTTTAACTTTGCTTCCCGATGTGGTCTTAACAATCGTGAATTAAAAATTCCGATTGTACTCCCATCTTCGTCCTCCACGGCATAGACATTCGGTCTTATCTGGGCTCTTATTTGAAACGGTCCATCGTAGACGAGATGTATTTTTTTCGTGAGCCTGCGGCTCGCATCGCTTCGTCGATGGATTTTCACCCATACTTTTTGCTCTTGAGCGTAGACTTCCGCCTCGCCATGTTTATCGGTTTGCTTCTTCCTTTGTCCAGCTCGTTTCTGGGGAAAGTTAGCTGCGCTTTCTATTTTTCTTTCCAGTAGTAGGTCCTCGTCCTCCTCCCGGTTTTCTTCTGGATGCAATCTCGGATCCATTGGTAAGTATCCCTCCTGTTCCGGGTGTAGTTCCAGTGGTACACACTCCGTACTTCGGTGTTTTGTGGAATTTATCGTTTTTTCCGTCCTGGGAATTATTTTGTCCCAAGACGTGTGTCGGTCATGCGCGTAAACACGGATTATTCTTCCGAGTTCGCGCATTACTCTTTCGACTGGATTGCTCTGCGGGTTATATGGTGTAGTTTTCCTTATGGTGAACCCCATGTTTTCCGCGAACTCCCTCCATCGGTTGGTAATGAATTGGCCTCCGTTGTCAGATAGAATCTCTTCCGGCATTCCCAGTTGTGGAAAGTGTTCCAGCTGCAACGCGTCCATGATTGCGTCTAGTTTTTGACTTCTCATTGGATACAATTTCGTCAGTTTTGAAAATTGATCCATTACGATCAATATATACTTGTATCCCTTTGGTGTTTGTGGCAAAGGTCCAAATATATCGACCGAAATTACTTTACCCGGCCTTTCCGGTAAGATGAAATATTCTACTCCCCTCGTTGGTCGAGTATAATATTTTGTCGCCTGACACGTGTTACACGATGCAACTACGTCCCTAGCCACTCTTTCGAGATTTTTTATTTTAAAGTATTTATTCGCGAAATCCGCGACTTTATCTGTTCCATAGTGTAGAAGATAATTGTGTATTCTATCAATTCACTCCCAACTAATCTTTTCTGGAACGATTATAATTATTTTTTTCTCCCGACGTTTCGCGTATTCTTACTAATCCGTCGCGTATATAAACATTTAAGTCATCTCGCGTGAAATTATGCAACGTTTGGCACTCTTCCTGCGCTTGTTCTATTAAGTCACACCATGCTACGGTGTCTAATTCGTCATTCGGTTTAGCGATTGCAGCTATCCGTTTAATTGATTTTTCCTGTTTTACGTATCCGTTACTGATGTTACGCCGCGATAAAGTATCCGCGATCACGTTTTCCTTTCCGGGTACATGACAGATTTCGATATCAAACTCGTTAAGGAACGTTATCCATCTCGCGATCCTCGAACCATCGTCCGCACACGCTGACAAGAATTTCAACGCGCGGTGATCAGTGTGGAATTTTACGCGCCTTCCTAACAAGCTTGCGTACCATTTTCTCAGTGCCCACACTATCGCTAAGCATTCGAGCTCGGTGATAGTGTAGTTAAGTTCTGCACCTTTTAAACTACGGCTCGCGTAAGCCACAGTATATTTCACGTCATTATTTTCCTCGTATTGATATAACATCGCACCGAGTCCAAATTTTGACGCGTCTACATATAGGCCAAATTTAAGATCTGGTCTTATTATGTATAGTTTAGGCGCCCTCTCAAATGCCTTTTTAATTCGGTTAAATGCTTTGTTGGCTTCTTCCGTCCATTCGAACTTTACGCCTTTGCAAAGCATTGATTCCAATGGTTTGGTTAACGCGGCTAAATTTTTTATAAATCGCCGATCCCAATTAACAAGACCGAGAAACGCTTGAATACCTTTCTTATTACGCGGTGTCTCGAAATCTCGTATAGCTTTTTTCGTATCGTCGTTCATTTCAGCTTGAATGTTGTCGAACTTATTTCCCAAAAATTTAATCTCAGGTTTAAAGAATTCACATTTTTTCAAATTTAATTTAAATCCTACGTTTTTTAATTTTTCAAGCACGTAGTTTATATGAAAAATGTGTTCCTCTCTTGAATCTGATGCTATCAGAATATCGTCCAGATATATAATCGTGAACGAGTCACAATCATCCCCCAACGCTTTATTCATTGCTCTGGTGAATGATGATCCCGACGTTTTTAATCCGAATGGCAATCTTCGGAAAACATATGTCTGATTATCAAAAATAAAACCGGTATACTTTTTACTGTCGTCCGTCAGCGGTATTTGCCAGAATGCGCTGGTCACGTCCAAAGTCGAAAAAAACTTCTTATTTCCTATTCTTCGGAAAACTTCTTCGATCGTTGGAGGTTGATCATGCTCGTTACACATTCTTTTATTTAATTCACGCGCGTCTAGACACAATCTAATTTCCCCCGATTTTTTAATCACAACTACAAGTGGATTTATAAATTGAGTCGATGCTTTCTCAATGATCCCTGAATTTTGCAGGTCTCTGAGATGTTGTCTTACCTTTGATCGATGAGCATCCGGCACTGGATATGGCTTCATTCGGAAAGGTCTATCATGGTTCATAAGGATTTGATGGGAATAATGATTTACACACCCTATCCTATTTTCGAACACATCTTTGTGTTCTCGTAAAATTTTATTAAAACATTCCTCCATCTCTTCTACGGACAGAGCAAATATCTCTGCGCGGTGTTGCCTTCCGTCGCGGAATTTTATCTGCACGTCGTTCGGTTCGCAATATATCGCGATGTAATTCTGTCGCATAAAGTCGAGTCCTAAAATTACGTTATACGCGAGAGTTTTTGCTACTACGAATTCGTGAGTAAATTCTTTGTCGCATAGTTGGAAAGTGATTTGCGCTCTATTCGCGGCTGTTTGCGATTTGTCGGTGAACGCGCCTACAAGTGAAAACTTTCGCAGCGGTATCACGCGAGTTATCGCTTTAATCTCGACCAGCGAATCAAACAATGCTTTAGTCATTGCGGATATCTCGGCACCGGTATCGAGCAGTGCTTTTACGCTCATATTACCCACTTCGATATCTATATACGCGGAACCGATCGATTTCTTTTTCTTCTGATCTTCTCGCGTTAATTCGTCGACTTCGTCGATTATTTTATTTATACGTACGGACGGTATTTTATTTTTATTAGTTTTAAGCCGTTCCGTTGTTAAATCGTGTTTGGATTGGTCTTGGACCTTCTCCTTTAATTTCGCATTACGCGTAGCTGGTGTGCGTCGTAGCACTTTATCGCGTTTGACACTATCGCCTTTAACGCTCTCTCCCTCTCTTTCTAATGTCGCGTCATAGTACCATTTCGTATTACGCGTCGCTTCGCCGCGCTCAGGCGTATCGCCTTTCACGCGTTCTCCCTCTCTCTCTAATGTTGCGTCGCAGTACTTTCCCGTACTACGCATCGCTTCGCCGCGCTCAGGCGTATCGCCTTTCACGCGTTCTCCCTCTCTGTCTAACGTCACATCTCGGTATTTCCGCGTTTTACGCGTTTTCTTATCGCGCACGAGTACGTCGTGTTTGTCGCGTTGTTTAATTTTTGAACTTTTCGTCGTTTTGATTCTATCTGTCTCGGCGTCGCTTTGGATTATATTCTCCGTTTTTTGCTCGACGTTTTCGACTAACCAATCGACGTTTGTCGCCCCATTATCGCTCGGATTAAATTCATTATCGGCATTTTCGTCGTTTAACGATCTTTCCGTTATAACGCTTACTTTCATCTTGTCGATTTTTTTAAATTTATCGTCGCGATATTTTTTTTCTTTATTTTCCGTCGCTCTCTCAGATTTTACATCTTCTTCGACGTCTATTTTCAGCTTCGCGAATCGCTGCGCGTTTACGCGGTCACGTTCGATTTTATTTTTATTTTCGCGTTTCTTCGGCTTTTGTCGGTTCGCTCGAATAACTGCGAGTTTCGGCGACTTTTCTTCGCCATCTTCGTCTTCGTCAGATTGTTCGGTTCGGTTTTCCGCTTTAACGACCGCCAGATTACACTGCGTCGAAAACCCCTTGTTGAACGTGGTTTTTTCCGTTTTCGCGGACACGTTATTATTCTTTGGTTTTTCGTTTTTTCGCGCAGTCTCGTCAGTTTGGTCGTCTTTTGCGTAATAACTTATGCCGTCATTTTCCTTCGATTTCTCGAAATCTTTGTTTTTCGTATATTTATTATTAACACGATTCTTTCGGTTCATCGTCGCGATTCGATTTTTTATCCTCCGCGGTTTTATTTTTATTCCACGGTTTTGTCGCGCCTTCGCGTTTTTTATCCGTCGGAATTTTATCTTTTGTTTCGCGTTTTCTCGCCTCGAATAATTTTTTATTCCGCTTACGCTCTATTTCGATTTCGTCGAGTAACTGAACGAAATCTTCTACGTTTTTAACCGTAGTTGGTCTTATTTCGCGCGCGACACAATTTCCAAAATGTCGTTTTACGCATCTAATTATTTCTTTATCCGACATCGGCGGATCCAGACATTTCGCCTGTTTCATAATATTTAACGCGTATTCGGCCATCGTTTCCGTACCGTTAGCGTTATATTTTCCGGTATACATTTCTTCCCGAAATCTCGCCTGTTGTTCTTCATTCCAAAAATGTTGGATGAACAATTCTTTGGCTTCATCGATCGTATCCGGTTCTCTTACTTCGAAACACGTCGATGCAGATCCTCGCATACATTTTGCAAAGAAGTATATTTGATCGATTTCCCCGACGTTTTCATATTCTACGATTTTCTCGAATCGTTTAATGAACTTTATCGGATTCTGTCGGTCGGTTCTTCCGAAATATTTTAAATCTTCGAAAGGATTTTTAAGCCAGCCTCCACGCGGTAATCGCGCATTTAAGACTGCGTTTTCTGTAATTTTTACAACGCTCGACGCCGTTTCCTCTTTTCCGCGTTCCGTCGCTACGTCACTTACCGAAGAGGCTTCATGACATTTGCCGTCGCGTCTAGATTCCACGATTTGCGTCTCTAACGCGTCTAATTTTTTATTCAATTTGACGAACAATTCCCAAAATTCTTTGTCCCTAGGATTATCCGTCTCTTTTCCGCCCGCGTTTTCCGCGTCGCGAAATTCTTCTCTATTCTCATTCACGCGTTTGGCTTGCGATCTTGTGAGGATGTTTTCTCTCGATTTGACGGGTGATCGCATCACTCGCGCGCCCGTCGCTTCTATTTGCAATCTGTCGCTTTCCTTGAGTCGACATTATGCTAATTTTTTTATATTTGCGCGTAATCTACTCTGCCGTCGGCTAACACGCGAACTATGAGTCACACGCCCGCTTAATCGTCGAATCGTTTTTTAGAGAACGTCGCGAATTTATTCCGCCCGTTTTCTCGCTTCAACTTTCGGCACACACGAAAATGACTGTCCTGTCACGGTCGCCAAGTTTTTTTTCTTTTTTAAACACTCGCGGATACGTCGCCGTACGACGAACGCTCGCCTTTACCGCAAACCCACGGATCGATGACGATCGGACTTCGTAATCCTACTTCTACAAATCCGGAAGACGCGGTTTTTTCCGAGAATAGACACGCACAACGCACTTACGCGCCCAATTTAACTGTAATCGGACGACTTATATCTGGGTAATAATATCCGAGGATGTAGTTCTCTTACCTTTATTTATTACGGTCGCCAGCTTGTTTATCCGCCAACAAGCAAGGGTCTCTGGGTGTTGAAAATCCCAATAGAAAACTGAGGTCCTTGGAAATTCCCTTGGCCTCGTCTCACTGCGTCGCCGCCACCGTATCTCGTTACACAATGGCCGCCGACTGCGTCTCGATGCTGCGTCACGCCACCTTATCGTATTACAAGATGGTTGCCGACTGCGCATCCACAAAAAGGAATCGGCGACGTAACCGTCGTTATTCCTCCCTCTAATGCTTTTTCCTTTTGTTTCAGGTCGCCGCTGGACAACTCTGGAAGGATGACGTCACCGCTTCGGATTCCTTCTCAGGTGTCACCGTTATTATAAGAAATATTAATTTAATAAATATTTCTTTTTCAGATCACTCCCGGATGTACTAGGCACTACCGGAATCTAGGATCCTGGATTTTATCGCTTGGATAAAATTAATAATCGTCCACGTTTATTTATATTTAATTAATATATTTAATGAAATATAATACAATAAACTCGGATTATTTTATTAGTTTCGCTTTTACAAAAACGGATTTTCTTTTCACGCACTATCTCGCCGTACACGCGGAACAATATTTCTCGAGGTTTCGAAGTTTTAACGCATCGAACGCATTCGGGAAAGAAGCTCCCGACTGAGCTCTGCAGCTCTTTATATATGGGTCTCCCCACTCTTTATTTTCCCCACCACCACGCCTTATGGGCGGTCCGGTGAGTTCGCTAACGTTACGCGTGGTTACTACAGTCGTTTCCTGATTGGTTTGCGCGATTTTTCGGTGCGCAGACGCATTGCGCATGCGCATTCCGGTTTTTCTTCTGCGCAGGCGCCGCACGCATGCGCAGTCAGTCTTCTGCACTTGGTTTCTGTGCGCAATCGCACTTTTCATATGCCAAATGTATTTTCGCATGCGCGTTAGCTTAATTTATGCGCAATTAATGTTTTACAGTTCTTTTTGCTTAAAGTTCTACATATTATATATTTATTTATTAGTTTGAATATATTTAATCGTATTATAGCCTATATATCTATTTTAATTATACTTTGCTTATTATAGTGCACTTTTCGTGTACACTATTTACACTTTTGCTTTTCTTTGGCTATTTCTTTAAAGTGCCTGCCAATTTACACTACTATCTTACTATTATAGGTTATAATAATGTTTTAACAATCATTTTACATAATTATGGTTTAATAATACTGTATATATATTTATTTTTGGTTTCACAATATATATTTGTATTTATGAGGTTCTGAAGTGTTTCCCTCCTCTTTCCGGTCTCCGTTGTCTTTCTGCACCTTGTTCATCATTCGGAAAGGGATGTGTTTTCCTTCCGGGCTTAGGATCATCGCCTTTCCGGTAGATTTATATTTCTCGGTGTCCTTTGTCACTCCTGATGTCCCTGGAGATGGTTCCTGCGTTCCCTCATCCTTGGGAGTTGGGGTGTGTTTTTCTGCCGGTTTCAAGGTCTAGTGGCTTAGTACGCTTGAGTCTTCTCAGGTCATCCTTTGTGTCGAGTAGTTGGACTGCTTCAACATTACTATGACATAACCTGTCCTTATGCTTTAGTGCAGTTTTCCTGATAATCTCATCAACAAACTACAGCTCAAGATCCTTATGGAGATCATCATTACTTTGATACCATTTAGCATTGGTGATTGTGCGAATTATAATATTTTGAATTCGCTGTATAATCAAATGATTAGAATATTTGCATCCCCATAATTGGATACCATACATTCATATGGCTAATTATCATAATGTAGAGCAGATGTTTACAGTTTGTCTAATTTTGTTCCACGTCCAAACAACCAATACATTTGGCAAGTTTTGAGTCGGATTTGTTCTGCTTTTTTCTTAACATGGGTTCGTAACATGGTGTTTCCATGTAAGGCGTGCATCTAGATGCATTCCTAAGTATTTAACTGTCACTTTGAGGAACCCTTAATCCATTCAAGTACACACACTTGTCTTTATTAACTTTTCTTAAAGCAAATATGATGTGGACGGATTTCTGATGGTTAAGTTTAATTTTCTAGTTATTAGTCCAGTTAGTAATTCTATTTAATGTTTCTTGCAACTTGACTGTAGCTGCATTTAAATTTTCACTTACAGCCATTATAGCTGTATCGTCCGCAAAAGTAGCTATTATCGTGTTGTTGTCAATAGGAATATTTGCAGTATATAACAGATACAGTATAGAACCCAGGACGCTCCCCTGTGGTACTCCTGCCTTTATTTGATAAAGTTCAGAGACGGCCTCCAGCGTGGATCACCCTGAAGCAGCGATCAGAAAGGTATGATTCCAGCAAGCAACAGTAGTTTCCAGGAAGCAGCCCACTCATTTTAAACGCAAGTCCCTCGTGCCATACTCTATCAAAGGCTTGTGAAACATCAAGAAAGACAGCGGAGCAATACTTCCTTTCCTCCACTGCCCTCTCGATAGTCAGCGTTACCCGGTGCAATTGGTCAATCGTTGAGTGTTGATTTCGAAAACCAAACTGATGGTTGGGTAAGTTCAGAAGGGGCTTAAGCCTTTTTAACAGTAGTTTCTCAAATATTTTTGAGATCATTGAGAGGAGAGATATAAGTCTATAGGACGTTACCATTTCTTCTGGTTTATTAGGTTTTTTGATCATTTTAATCTGAGCCATTTTAAAACAATATGGAATATATTCAAGCCGAAGACATGCGTTAAATATATAAATAATAAATACTATTCTCTTCCTAGAGAACTCTAAGTTTTATGGGTGAAATGTTGTCAGCGCTAGGTGCTTTCTTGAGATTGATTTTGTCGATTTCCTGAGCTACCTCTAGGCATGATGTAATAAGACAGGTGTAGCAATCCCAAAGATGCGCAGTAGTCATTTTCTTCGACCAATCAGAAATTTATCCAAAATACAAAAAGCAACATGGCGTCGCCCATGATGTCTAAACCATAACCTAATATAACCTGAGCATACCAAAATATTACGTTATATCAGAGAGAAGCCTGAGAGCGGCCATCCGGCCGTTTTCCTTACGATAGCTTTTCGGTCTCGTACAGCAGCGCCTCTACATCCATTTTACAGCCGCTTGGAACTACAAGACCACGTCCACTTTCGATAGCATGATAAAACACCGTGTTTGGTGTGTGTCCGTGCTACGTCCATAATTGTGGATGACGATTATGTCCCATATATAAATGTATCATAAGTTAATGTTTTAATTACATTTAAAGTAAACGTTCGATAAAACGATTTCGAAAAGAAACATAATTATTCTAAGATAAAATAATTTATATCGTATATATTTTTATAGTTATCTTCGTTAAATGTTGCGTACATAAATAAAATACATTTTACTATATAATGTATCATATATGTATGCATTACAAATTATTTTCTCCTTCTTTATTACCTTTGCAATAAAAATATAAGTATAAAAATCAATATAAATATCTTAAATAAATAAAAAAAAATTATCGAGAAACTTGGATCTGAACTCTCCATCTTATAGCATGTAAGAATGCTTTCCGTCGAGTCACTACACAACATTTAAATGAAGATCTATTTAATCCCTACTTATGTTACAAACTTATATTGCTTTTTACGCCTATATTTTTATTGCAAAGGTAATAAAAAAGGTGAAAATAATTTTTAATGCAGATATATATGATACATTATATAGTAAAATGTATTTTATTTGCGTACGCAACATTTATATGTATTGCGCGTCCACGCGCGTGCGTGTGTGTTGTGTGCGTGTGTGTGTATAATTGTAAATATATATAAAATAATATAATTTTATATATAATATATATATAAGTATACGCGAGAGCTAAGCGAGTGAGCAAGCGAGAAGGTAATAAGAGCAATCGAGATAGAAATAGCACGCGCGATGAGGACTCGAGAATCGAGTCTTCCTTGCACACTATTTCTCTCGCTCTCTTCGATTACTGTCTCGCTCGCTCCTATTATTGTCTCGCTCGTTCCTGTTATTGTTTCGCTCACTCTTACATAGTCGTCTTATATATTCTCATGTTCATCTCGCTTGCTATCAAGCCTGTCGCTGACAAGCGTGAAACTATAACAAATAAATAAATAAATATATATATATATATGTATATAAAAGTTTTAATTTTTAATGGGTATTTAAAAAGTCATAAATCATTATAGATAACGAAAAGTTCCCCATATCGAGGATTTTAAAATATTTTACATGAGATTTCATTTATCTTTATAGTATTTCACGAGTATATTATCTTATTATAGAAAATAAAATACACATTTCATTCGTTTGAAAGTAATTTTAGTGGAATAATGAGAATTTTGCGATTAAAATAACATCAAACACGACATAAATCGAATAAATGTAGTTAAATATATAATTAAAATTTTTATTATGAGACCCAAATTAAAAATTATCCGATTTACGTCGTGTTTGATATCATTTTAATCGCAAAAATCTCATTAATTCATTAAAATTACTTCCCACCCGATACAATAAAAAATAAAAGTTTTAATTTTTATTTTATAACATGTTTACATTCTCGTGAATTACGAATGGATAGAGGAAGCGAGAAAGCCGATTGTGCGAGACTTCGGAACTCTTTGATGACAGGTTATCTCGGTCGCACTCTACTCGCGGTCTCGCTCTCGATTCTTGGCTTTGCTTATCTTTCCGAATTGTCCAACACAACTGTCAAGTGTGACAGAGAGAACAAGATCGCGAGTAGAGTGCGAGCGAGATAACCTGTCATCAAAGAGTTCCGAAGTCTCGCACAATCAGCTTTCTCGCTTCCTCTATCCATTCGTAATTCACGAGAATGTAAACATGTTATAAAATAAAAATTAAAACTTTTATTTTTTATTGTATCGGGTGGGAAGTAATTTTAATGAATTAATGAGATTTTTGCGATTAAAATGATATCAAACACGACGTAAATCGGATAATTTTTAATTTGAGTCTCATAATAAAAATTTTAATTATATATTTAACTACATTTATTCGATTTATGTCGTGTTTGATGTTATTTTAATCGCAAAATTCTCATTATTCCACTAAAATTACTTTCAAACGAATGAAATGTGTATTTTATTTTCTATAATAAGATAATATACTCGTGAAATACTATAAATATAAATGAAAACTCATGTAAAATATTTTAAAATCCTCGATATGGGGAACTTTTCGTTATCTATAATGATTTATGACTTTTTAAATACCCATTAAAAATTAACTTTTAAAACATTAAAAATTAAAATATATATATATATATATATATATATATATGTATATAAAAGTTTTAATTTTTAATGGGTAATTTTAATATATATATATATATATATATATATATATATATATTTAAAATTACCCATTAAAAATTAAAACTTTTATATATATATATATATATATATATATATATATATGTATATAAAAGTTTTAATAACAAATAAATAACAAATAAATAAATAAAATATATATATATATATATATATATTTAAAATTACCCATTATATATATATATATATATATATATATATTTATTTATTTATTTGTTATAGTTTCACGCTTGTCAGCGACAGGCTTGATAGCAAGCGAGATGAACATGAGAATATATAAGACGACTATGTAAGAGTGAGCGAAACAATAACAGGAACGAGCGAGACAATAATAGGAGCGAGCGAGACAGTAATCGAAGAGAGCGAGAGAAATAGTGTGCAAGGAAGACTCGATTCTCGAGTCCTCATCGCGCGTGCTATTTCTATCTCGATCGTTCTTATTACCTTCTCGCTTGCTCACTCGCTTAACTCTCGCGTATACTTATATATATATATTATATATAAAATTATATTATTTTATATATATTAACAATTATACACACACACGCACGCGCGTGGACGCGCAATACATATAAATGTTGCGTACGCAAATAAAATACATTTTACTATATAATGTATATATATCTGCATTAAAAATTATTTTCACCTTTTTTATTACCTTTGCAATAAAAATATAGGCGTAAAAAGCAATATAAGTTTGTAACATAAGTAGGGATTAAATAGATCTTCATTTAAATGTTGTGTAGTGACTCGACGGAAAGCATTCTTACATGCTATAAGATGGAGAGTTCAGATCCAAGTTTCTCGATAATTTTTTTTTATTTATTTAAGATATTTATATTGATTTTTATACTTATATTTTTATTGCAAAGGTAATAAAGAAGGAGAAAATAATTTGTAATGCATACATATATGATACATTATATAGTAAAATGTATTTTATTTATGTACGCAACATTTAACGAAGATAACTATAAAAATATATACGATATAAATTATTTTATCTTAGAATAATTATGTTTCTTTCCGAATCGTTTTATCGAACGTTTACTTTAAATGTAATTAAAACATTAACTTATGATACATTTATATATGGGATCGTCATCCACAATTATGGACGTAGCACGAACACACACCAAACACGGTGTTTTATCATGCTATCGAAAGTGGACGTGGCCTTGTAGTTCCAAGCGGCTGTAAAATGGATGTAGAGGCGCTGCTGTACGAGACCGAAAAGCTATCGTAAGGAAAACGGCCGGATGGCCGCTCTCAGGCTTCTCTCTGGTTATATTTTGCGGAGCAACTATGCCAACGTGCTGCATTGTAAATTGCAAAAATTATACACAATATAATGGTACGAGAGACATTAAATACTTTACTTTTCCAAAAGATATAGCTGTTCGTCAGCAATGGCTTAATGCCTGCGGAAAAAAATTAACTGATATGAAAGTTGATGCGTGTAAGTCAATGTTAATAATGATTGTTATGTTATGTTGAAAAATGTTTTAACTATATTTTTAGCAAGGATATGCAGTATACATTTTAAAGAAAATTGTTTTACACTTGAGAAAACAAAATCACGAAAGCCTGAACTAGCCAAAGAAATTTTAAGATTAAAAATGGGATCTATTCCAACAGAATTAAATTTAGAAAAAAAACGAAAAGGTATGATGTCGCAGAGCAAAGAAAATAGCAAAAAAGTTAAAGTATCGTAAGTATTTTCTAGTCTTATATTTATAGCTATATATACATATTTATGTATAATATATATATATACAGTACAAATGAAATGAAATGTATAAATGAAATCAATATCTTATATTCTTTCAGAGTAAAGCCATTTTTACCTACATACTCAGAACTTGTACAATATGCACGACAGAAACAACAAGAAGAAATTGTAACAAATGTAGAAACACCAAATATGATTGCACAAAATACGGAAGAACAAAATGCTGTACAAGAGATGTATGTAGTTAAATATGTTTTTAAATTAATATATATATATTTTATAGATTTTAATCATATGCATTCCTAATTATATTTAATTTGAAAGTACATATTGTTGTATATGTGTTGAAGTATTATTATGTATTTTACAGAATGCAAGGGATCAGCAAGAATTCAAATGTGTCTGTCGAAACGTTACTGAAACAGTTAACAAAATTAGAGGAGCAGAACCAAAAACTTTTGGATAAAAATATTAATCTTGAAGAAAAAAATCAAGACTTAAATATTCAAGTCACGCAATTACAAACAGACGTTAAACAATTAACAAAGAATAGAGATAAGAAACCGAAAACAATAGCCATCGATACTTTGCGTAAGGTATTTACACCTGGTCAGATTACTATGTTAATGACACCGACAAAAAATCGTGTAAACTGGTCAGCTGAAGATATTATGTCAGCTATTTCATTACGATCTTTAAGCCCAAAAGCGTATAGATTTTTAAGACGTAAAAAAATTCCTTTACCATGTGCATCAACACTGCGAAATTGGGTTAATCGATTCAATGTTTTGCCTGGAATTTTACGTGATGTTATCAACATTATGTCAAACATAGGTAATAATCTATCAATAACAGAAAAATTAACTGTTATTACTTTTGACGAGGTGTATATTTCAAACAAATTGGACTTGGAAAGAAAGCAACAGAAAATTTATGGCCCTTATAAAACGTGCCAATTTGTAATGGCTAGAGGTTTGTTTAAAAATTGGAGACAACCTGTATATTACAACTTTGATGTAGCGATGTCCAGGGACATTTTATTCAGTGTCATACAATATCTTTATTTGATTGATTACATTGTTGTCGCCGTAACGTGTGACATGGGTCCGAGTAACATAAAATTGTGGAATGATTTGAATATTGGTGTTAATATTCCATGTTATTCAAAGAAAAATAACATCCCAACAAGCAATGAGAAGCAATGTTGTATTACTCATCCTATGAATAACACTCTACAAATATATTTTTATGCAGACGTTCCACACTTACTCAAATTAGCCAGAAACAATTTATTAGATTCTGGATTCCGATTTAAAGAAACATCTATAGACAAAACGTATTTAGAAGAACTACTGAGATTAAATGAAAAAGACTTAAAAATATGTTACAAACTAAGTCGAGCACATCTTGACGCTAAAGGGACACAAAGGCAAAATGTGAAATTGGCAGCCCAACTTTTCTCCAATAGAAATGCATTGGCAATCAAATGGTGTGGACAAAATAATTTGTTACGTTCAACACATTGGAAACATATGTCCGAGGTTCTCAAATTATTCAATGATTGGTTTGATCTTTTCAATAGTAGATTAAAATATGGTCATTGTAGTGAATCTCATGCGTATGGAATGAATATACAAGAACAAAATCAAATAATAACAAATATGAATGAATATATTGAAGAAATGCGAGTCGGGCAGAGAACATCATTATTGCCATTTCAGAAAGGAATATTATTATGTAATAGATCCCTTCGACAGATGTTCACATATATACAAGAAAAGTATTCATCAGACACATTTGAAGTTAAATATTTTTTAACAAGTAGATTGAACCAGGACATTCTCGAAAATTTCTTTTCATACCTGAGATCCATGGGAGGAGGATATGACCATCCTACACCTGTAGAAATACTTCATCGCCTAAAATGGTACATTTTGGGAAAACATTCGGAACATGTACTTTCAAAAGGAAAAAATACCGAACGAGATGATACCTGTGAATCTTTAATTTCTATGACAGATGTGCAAAATCTAGGTACCATAAATTTATTTGACCAAAATACTGAAGAAGATATTTTTATGGATATTTCGCCATTGAAAGAAAATATGATAAACATAAGAGAAGAAAGTGGAGAAGAAAATGAAGAAGACAGTGGAGAAGGTATAAAGAAATTTGAAAAAATGATGAAAAAATGATTTTAATAATTTAAATAATTTTTCCATCATTTTTATCACTTATCTTTATGTAATTTAGACTGTTTTCACGACAGAATCAAAATAATCTAGACTAAAATGATTCTGCGCTGTGATTGGTCAAATTTGCATTCAATCTCATTGAAATTTCATTCAATAAAATTTTATTTCATATTTGACTAATCATATATATATAGCGCAGGATCATTTTAATTTGGATTATT
This sequence comes from Camponotus pennsylvanicus, assembly GCA_023638675.1. Taxonomy (NCBI): domain Eukaryota; kingdom Metazoa; phylum Arthropoda; class Insecta; order Hymenoptera; family Formicidae; genus Camponotus; species Camponotus pennsylvanicus. Next base: position 143,066 of record JALHBL010001247.1, read on the forward strand.
TTGATTCTGTCGCGAAAGCAGCCTTATAGAAAAAAAGATATATTAATTTATTAGTTAATTTAATAACAGGTTGGTAAAATTTACCCTTAATTCGGCGTTCATAGTCCGTTCTTATTTCCTGACTATTTTAAGTTACATCTTAAAATGCTAATACAGCTGTATTTATGCCATCTTAAGATTGTACTCAAGACGTCTTAAATATGAGAACTATGAATACCGGCTTTAATTTTTCCACTGTTCAGTTCGGATAAATACAATTATTCTTTCCAGTATTAGATTTAAATAATTATGAGCCTGATCCAGAAGTACTTAATTTACTCGACGATTTTGAACGTGTCACTTCTCAAGATAAAATAGAAGAAAATGCACTTATATTTATAGCAGGATATGTAGCACACAGGTTTAAAACTCGATATGATAATTTGGGAGTCTCCACTAAATCTTTGTCCAATCCACCAAATGACTGGGTTTGCTTACTGTCAAAAGGGAATTTAATGTATCCATCTGTAAATTTCTTTCATGTAGCTAAAATCATGAATGACGAATTTCTGAAAATTCATGGCAATGATTTCAGTAAAGAAAATAAAATATTTGATAAGTTAACTAATATTGTTTGTCAAAAAACTAATAATAATTTCCCTCAAGAGGTAATTGCGTGCCTTGTTCGCACACGAACTTACATAAGATTAAGGAAAAAAAATAAAGAAATTGTACAAAATAATAATATAAAGAAAAAAAAACAAAAAAATGTACAAATTAAGTAATAAAGAAAATGTACAAAGTTACACTACAATAAAATAAATATTCTGCAAAAATGTGCTTTTCAATTCTTATATATATATATATATATATATATATATATATATATATATATATATACAGGGTGATCCAGAACAAACGTTTGTCTTTAAAAAAATAAATTGTCGAGTCTATTCTAAGACGATTTTCCCTTTACCAAAATTGTCTACGAGGCTCAGTTTTTAAATTATTAAATAAAATAGTTTGCGAATTACGGAACGAGTACAAGAGGTAGACAGGGACGGCGCAACACACCGTCCGATACAGGCGATCATGTGGGGCGCTTGACGCGATCAGCTGATTGCTGCACACAATGAGTGTAACAATCAGTGTGTGTGTGTGTGTGTGTGTGTGTGTGTGTGTGTGTGTGTGTGGTGTATTTATGCACGCGTATCCACACATGCACCGTACTCTCTCTCTTCTCTCTCTCTCTCTCTCTCTCTCTCTCCCTCTTTCTCTCACTCTCTCACTCACTCACTCACTCACTTATTCTTACCTTAATAATGAGATTCTTCATACTGCTGATAAATAGCAGTGCCCAGTGTGTTGCACGATAATAATCGTCGTCGACGAGACGTCGTTTCTTCAACACGCAATCTGACACATCGTCAAATAAGCGGTTTTTTCTTTCATCACTTGCGACACTTTTACAAATTTACTCGCGCACTTAATCATTCACGATTGATAAAAGGAGGAATTTACCAACGATTTCGGTACGAATTTAATAAACGGTTAACGCATTTAATTATTAATTACACACTCGATTAAAGAAACGCGTTACTCGAACGCGATACTCGATGCAAAGCGCGCGACGCGACGACCGACGACAAGCAGGTCAGGTTAGTACTAGCGCGTAATGCTACACGTTTATGTTTGGCAGCGCTAGAGGCGCTAGTACTAATCTGACCTGCTTGTCGTCGGTCGTCGCGTCGCGCGCTTTGCATCGAGTATCGCGTTCTGTTAACGCGTTTCTTTAATCGAGTAATTAATAATTAAATGCGTTAACCGTTTATTAAATTCGTACCGTAACCGTTGGTAAATTCCTCCTTTTATCAATCGTGAGTGATTAAATGCGCGAGTAAATTTGTAAAAGTGTCGAAAGTGACGAAAGAAAAAACTTCGCTTATTTGACGATGTGTCAGACTGCGTGTTGAAGAAACGACGTCTCGTCGACGACGATTATTATCGTGCAACACACTGGGCACTGCTATTTATCAGCAGTATGAAGAATCTCATTATTAAGGTAAGAATAAGTAAGTGAGTGAGTGAGTGAGTGAGAGAGTGAGAGAGAAAGAAAGAGGAGAGAGAGAGAGAGAGAGAGAGAGAAAGAGAGAGTACGGTGCATATGTGGATACGCGTGCATAAATACACACACACACACACACACACACACACACACTGATTGTTACACTCATCGTGTGCAGCAATCAGCTGATCGCGTCGAGCGCCCCACATGATCGCCTGTATCGGACGGTGAGTTGCGCAGTCCCTGTTTACCTCTTGTACTCGTTCCGTAATTCGCAAACTATTTTATTTAATAATTTAAAAACTAAGCCTCGTAGACAATTTTGGTAAAGGGAAAATCGTCTTAGAATAGACTCGACAATTTATTTTTTTAAAGACAAACGTTTGTTCTGGATCACCCTGTATATATATGTATATATATATATTCCCAGTGAATAATCTTCCTTTACAACTCATTAATCGATATAGAAATTGATTTTTTTTCGTCAATTTATTAAGAATTATATATTTTTATTAGTTTATGATTATTATAATTTTGTATTATATATTACAAATTTTTTAATTTTGTTTGCATTTTTCGTCACAGAGTGTGACTAATTCTGCATTTGAATATGGCGCTACATTCTGGATAAAAATTTGATTGGCTGTCTATTCTTCGGTCGGCCATTATGGGCAATGCTACACCTGTCTTATTACATCATGCCTCTAGGGGCGTGATGTATTTGAGTATTGCATCATTGTTGTAACTTTTATTTAGCACGACATTCGATGGAGTGTAGTGCGTTTGAAATGAATTAAACAAGTAATGGGCGAATAAGTCAGCCTTCTCCTGATCAGAGCGCATCCAATTTCCCAGCTTATCTCTTATTGGGGATATTCTTTTTTTTTTTTGATATCGGTGGGGAAATCCTTTATGGATACCCGCCCTACCCCGGGGAGGGAGGGCGGGTTATGTGGGACTCCCGGTCTGAAGGACCACTTCAATGTTTACCCACTAAAACCCCACCGGATGCCAACTCGAGTGTTTGGGGGGGGACCGGGTGCGCTTAGCGATGTCTACCGGACGTCCTCCTCCCACCCATCTGACCTAACCTTGTGGGCGGACCTCGTCCAACATATCATGCTGGGTGGGGGCCCGCCCACGCCGCCGCGTGTGTGCGACGGCTCCTACTCTAGTTGTGGCGCGGAGGAGCATCACCTCCACGCCATGCCCTCCTCGATGTTTCCGGGGGGCGGGGTCGGGGCTCGAGTCTCCCGCTCGAGCCTCGGACCCCCGAGCCCCGGGGTGGGCTTCCCTCCCTCCCCCGAAAGGGGTTGGGATTCGGGCAGCACCCCGGGGCTCTTTCTCTAATGTCCCTCTAGGGGCGGGCTCCCTCCCTCTCCCTATGGGATTGGGATTCGGCCATGCCCCGGGAGGGCTCCGTCTCTCCTTCCGCGGGGCGCTGCTGTGGGGAGCGGTTGCTCCCCAAAGCAGCACCCCCATCTCTCCTCGGCAGGGGGAGGGGAGACCGAATTACCAGGTCCCCGCCCCCTGTCGAGGTCATCCCCCATTGGTACGCGGGGGGAGACGGTGGGGGCTAAGATGCCTCCGCCTTCTCGGTGGTGGCCCGATTGGAGTGGGTTCCGTTAGCGCACGGTGCGATAGCGCACCAACCCGATAGCACACGAAAAATTGACACAATTCCCGATAGCGCACCAACCCGATAGCCCACGTCCCGATAGCACACAAAGTAAATCGCGCACAATCCCGATAGCGCACCAACCCGATAGCACACCAACCCGATAGCGCACGAAAGCACTATCCCCTCACACACGCACCCTCTCACACACACACACACACACACACACACACACGGGGGGTGCAAGGGGGGGGCCTTCGCCCCCCTCCCGCACCCACCCCGTCCCCCTCGCTTCGCGTGAAAAGTTGCAAAGTGAATCCATGCGCTATCGGGTTGGTGCGCTATCGGGATTGTGCGCGATTTACTTTGTGTGCTATCGGGACGTGTGCTATCGGGTTGGTGCGCTATCGGGAATTGTGTCAATTTTTCGTGTGCTATCGGGTTGGTGCGCTATCGCACCGTGCGCTAACGGGACCCTCCCGCCCGATTGGCGGAGGCATGCCCCCATCCCTCGGCGGAGAGGGAGTTGCGCGGCATCGACCTTCGTCGCGCCTCTCCCTCTCCGCGTCCTTCTTCCGTATTGGGGAGATTCTAACCACTAGTCGTTTAAGTTTTCTAGACCTTCCATAATGAATAGTTAGTTTCAGCATCTGCTGATAAGTTACTTACATAAGCTTCAAAGTTTTTTTTATTAATGTCTTTTATTAGACGATTAAGCCGGTTGCTAATGCGATTAAACGCATTTTTATCTTCAGGGAATCTCGATTGATGCCATAGGCGAGATTTCCTTTATCAAGTCTCTGATCTCCATGCGGCGAGATTTCCTTTATCAAGTCTCTGATCTCTAAAGGATAGTAGTTAGGCTGAGTAAAAGAGTCTTTGAGGATTGGAGTAGAGTTCCTTGCGGCTAGGTGTATAATATTCACAATATCTTGGGCTTGTGCAACCAGTTCTTCCGTATTTTTTAATCTGATTTTTAAGTTGATCAATTCGTCGAGTTCCTTACGAAAGCCTCCCAGTAGTAAGTGTTGCTTTCCTCCGTTTACGCATTACCGTTGAGCATTCATCATCACAGGAATGTGATCATATGAGAGATCTTCAACGTTATCTGCAGCAATATAAGCAGTTGATATACCTTTCGTTATGAAGAAATCTATTAGATCGGGCAACCTATCCCTGTCAGAAGGCCAGTAAGTTGGTTTTCCCGAGAAGATAAAGTTACATGCACAGTCATTTATAGCCTGGAGCAACTCTCTGCCCTTAGGAGTGTTTAAACGAGATCCCCAAGCGGTATGCTTGGTATTAAAATCACCTATAATAAAACGGGGACCAAGATTAATGAACTCAGCTATATATTGATCTTTCTTTAAGTTGTAATGAGGGGGACAATATACTGCAACCACGTTGAGGTCAGCGTTGTTGTATTGTATCGTAATGACAGTGGCTTGCATATATGTTTTATTTATTTCACCTCGTAGAAAGTGTTTAATATTATTCTTAATGATGACAGCTGATCCAGCATGAGCTTTACCACTGGGATGAATAGCGTGATGAGGTAAATCCGTATATCTTCAAATAATTTTTACTGGTGAAGTGAGTTTCAGAAATCAATGCGATATCTACTTTGTTGTCATTGAGAAATACTTCGAGTTCTCTACTTCTTAACGCTAATCCATTAGCATTCCAAGTAATGATTCTAAGCGATGTTTCTGTCACTTGTTTTTTTTTCTTTTGTTGGTTTTTGTAGGCATGTTACTTTTTCCTATTATGTTTAGCTTTCGCTCCGTATCAACAAGTTTATTCTGTATGATTTTGATCGCTTTCCAAATTTCGAAGTTAGTCGGTTCCTCAGACTTGGTTGAGGACTCTGCATGGCTGGTTGCGGTTTGAGCCGATTTCTCATTGACAGCTTCAGCAAATGATTTTATGGGAACGACTTTGCTATTATTGTTCAGAACTTTTTGTTGGACGCGTTGGGTAGCTGTCATATTGTACTTGTGAATAGATGCTATTTTCTCTTTATAGACCGGGCATCCTTTCCAGTTGGCCGTATGTTCACTGCCACAGTTGGCACATTTACAAGTTACTTTTCTTGTAGTCGATTGAGAGATGATTGTTACCATATTTCACACATTTGGCCACAATACATCTAGAAACGATAGGGATGTATGTGGGAGGAGGTCGGACGTGTCTATACGCCCATTTAATCAACGAGCGACAGAATCCATCCGTGGCAACGGCATCGACGCATATCCTGTGGAGCGAGCATTCACACATTTTTCAGCCTAACGAATACCATAATTGCTAGAAAACAATATTCGCGGACTAGAAAAATATGTGAGGCGCAAGTGGCTGGATCGGGAATCGAACCCGAGTCTTTCGCTTTCCGGGCAACTGCTCTAGACCACTGAGCCAGACCTCATACCTAATGCTGCTTTTTAACACAGTGATATGCGACTCCAGAGCGATGTTGGTATCTTGCTCGATGGATGCAATGCCGATTGCCATGGAGGATCCTTGAAAAGGTCGCTCACTGACCAAATAAGTGCCGGTGGAAGTATTCGCGACATGCTGGCTTTCGACTGGCCTCCCGTAAGAAACGGCACCGACGAGCACAACGCCGTAGAGTGACCACATCCCCCAAGATCCCTCTAGTACATACTAAAATCCCCACTATACCAAATAGCAGTGGCGGATGGACCCTAAAATAGGGCCGTGGCAAGCCTCCAGAAAAGATAGGGATGTATGTGGGTGGAGGTCGGACGTGTCTATATGCCCATTTGACAATATCTATCTTTGACAATAATTTTGTGTGTGGCCCAATCCCTGGCACCTTTTGTACTGCGGTATTTCTTTTTTGACTCTCGGCGGTTCAATTTTAATTTTACAATATAACATATTAGTTAGTTCATATACGTTTTTATTGTTCAATTTAGTTGTTAGATCAACGTAGAAAAGTAGAAGTGCAACTTTGTTCTGTGTCTCATTTATTTTCTTTTTAATGATTATATTAGTTATTCGAGTGGCTTCTTGTCCGGCTAGTTCTTCTTTGATGTCGGTGATGTGCGTTGACGGATGAAGTCCTTATTACAATTCTATAGGGTTTTGATTGCTTGCACTGGTATGTATGATAGGCTAAGCTTTGCACTAGGTGATTACACTGCGAGTTTGTGGTTTTTAAGAAGTTGTATGATAGCGCGGAAGTCGTTACTATCAGTCGTATTTATTTTGACTTCGTTATTGACTAGCATTTTGAAATTTATGCTGTTCTTTGTACTTTGAAGAATTAATTCTTTGAATGTGTTGAAGTTGTTAACACCACTCACGAATATTGGAGAACTTTTTTCTTCATTATTATTATTATTATTATGGCGTTTTATATTTCTTTTTATATCGGAATATATGAGATTTTAAATTTAAAAAAAATTTGTGCAAATAAAAAAAAACACAAAATTGATCAAATTAATTATATTTTAATATTGCAGGTTGCATTATGAAAAAAAAGTCCGAAGGACTAGGATCGAATCTTGGACCTGCAGCATAATAGTCTCGGGCTCCACCGCCCGAGCTACGCCGTCTTTTCGATAATCGGTCAAAACTCACCGGTATACAAGATGCCGGTATTTTTCGATCGGTTTTTTTCGAAAACGGCTAAGCATTGGCCTCTAATATTTTACCCGAGTACTCTTTAGGCAGGGTACTATATTGCATTAAAGTATGGTTTGATTCGGTGTTCCGAAGGTCACACCCTTCCCTTGTTAGACAAAAATTGTTGGGTTTTGAGGGGAATATAACATGGTATTACACTATCTATTAGTTTGACCTTGAGTAAACGTGCCAAGTTGATATAAAGTTCAACTTTGTTTTTTTAAACGAAACTATTTTTGATTGCCTATTCTTGTAGCTTATATATCAAGTTTTTCAAAACACTAATAAATATATTTCCATTAAGTACTTTCCGAGTTGTAATATGTAACTGTTAATCAAGAGACACGGTAGTGTCTTGTGCTAAGTCCCGCGTAATAAATAAAAAAGACGCTCCGTGTATCTTTATGCGAGTCAGATAGTTTGAGATTGAGATATTCGATTTATATATATATATATATATATATATATATATATATATATATTGATTGAAATAATCGCTGAACGGATCGAGTTCTTACTAGGCTTAATTGATAGCTTGAGTTTGATTTATATAAGAAAAGTGTCTTTATTTTTGCTCTACGTGCATCGTGAACAGCAATATTATGCTCCAAAGTCGAAATATGAAAAATTTTCATTAAGAAATGTCTCCTTGGTCAACGCTCAAGTCCCCAATGCGCAAGCGTACAAAGTTGCACGGTTGACGCATTCGACATAAGATTGCGCTAGCGGCGCTCCGTGATGTTAGGACTACTATTACACACAAATTGCATAAGCTGCATATGCATAGCATAAGATCGTATGGACCAATGAGTATATATATTTATAATATACATCGAGTATATATATAAATAATATTATTTATAATTATACAAGAGAAAGGAGAATCAAATTTATATATATCCAGCTTGTTTTAAGTTGGAAAAGTTGATGTTAGTGCGGACAGAATCAGTCATGGACCGGGAAAAATTAATCGCACTCAGTTTTTTTGCACATTCTGATTCAAAATGTGCTACTGTACGTGAAAGTGCATCTTGCCAGTTGGAAATGTGGTCAGGTATTGTTTAAACTAATTTTTTATAAACAAATTCAAAAAGTTGAGTATTTCGTCTCGAAAAAAATTTTCTCGTATTCATTACTTCAAAACAAAGAAAAAATGTTATAAGATAATTTTCTGTAAAGATGACTGTTTTCGAGAAAAAAAACTCTAAGTTCGAAAAAAACGAGAAATAGGTCGTTTTCAGCACTCAAAAACAATAGGAAAAAATTTTTAAATATACTTTGATGTGTATATAATATTGTCCAGGTGAGATATTTTTTTATTTAGTTGTTTTAAGTTCCCTATTTTGTCATTGTTATAACGTTGCACGCGCGTGAGCCTACACCTGTAAATCCGTATATATGTATATACCTAAGCTTGCATACAACGTTTCAAGGTTTTTCTGCTTTCTTATTTACATTGCAGTGCTGTATGATCGATTCAAGTTTTTCAACAGGTGAAAGAATTGTTTAAACATTTCACTTTTAACAATTTTTTGAAATTTATTCTTTTTATCAATAAAATTTTTTTCGTCTTAGGCTGTTTTGAACGAATAATTTTCAGGGGTGTTTAAAACCAAGCAACATAATATTTGACAAAAAAATGTATGTACTTTTGAAGTTCAGCATGTTTCAGCACCAAAAAACTTATAATTCTAATTTTTAATTAAAAAGTAACTGTATCCACATTGGAATGAAGTAAGCATTATGACTTGCTAGTTTAATACGAACAAGTAGGGTCATAATTAATAAATAAATAAATAAAACAAATGGAGTGTTAACATTTTTTTAAATAAAATTAAAAGTATAATTTTTTTATAAATGTTTTTTATATTATATTTTTGCAATAATCTAAATCACAGCCGCACATAGGCACACAAGAAACGCCATTTTTTTTACAATTGCACATTTTAGTTTTGCATGACTTTTGACAATTACATGGTTTTACTAATTTATCTGGCAAAGGATTTTTTGACATAAACACGGGTAAAAGCTTATTATCTTTGTAAGTATAACCGAAATGTGTTAAATCTAATTCTTTGTATTGTGAGTGAATAGCGTTTTTCCATATGTATGTTTGAGCGGAAGCTCTTAACGTATGCAAATATAAAGCATCCGATGTACATGGTACATTAGCTAATTTTATTCTAATTCCACATGAACGAGAAAAAATATTAACTCTAGCTTCATCCGCTGTGTCACCTTTTCTACCTAATATTTCTAAATAAAATTTTTCTATAAGTCGAAATTCAAAAAATTGTTAAAAGTGAAATGTTTAAACAATTCTTTCACCTGTTGAAAAACTTGAATCGATCATACAGCACTGCAATGTAAATAAGAAAGCAGAAAAACCTTGAAACGTTGTATGCAAGCTTAGTTATATACATATATACGGATTTACAGGTGTAGGCTCACGCGCGTGCAACGTTATAACAATGACAAAATAGGGAACTTAAAACAACTAAATAAAAAAATATCTTACCTGGACAATATTATATACACATCAAAGTATATTTAAAAATTTTTTCCATGGAAAAAATATAATTTTTTCCTATTGTTTTTGAGTGCTGAAAACGACCTATTTCTCGTTTTTTTCAAACTTAGAGAGTTTTTTTTCTCGAAAACAGTCATCTTTACAGAAAATTATCTTATAACATTTTTTCTTTGTTTTGAAGTAATGAATACGAGAAAATTTTTTTCGAGACGAAATACTCAACTTTTTGAATTTGTTTATAAAAAATTAGTTTAAACAATACCTGACCACATTTCCGACTGGCAAGATGCACTTTCATGTACAGTAGCACATTTTGAATCAGAATGTGCAAAAAAACTGAGTGCGATTAATTTTTCCCGGTCCATGACTGATTCTGTCCGCACTATGTTGGATCTAGACTAACATACAACAGCAAAACGTTATGTCAGCGGTACTAGTATATACAAACAAAAAGTAAGTAATTGTCAACATAAATATACTCTTTTAAAAATAGTGTAAGAAATATATTTATCTTCTATTTGTCTTGAACTTTCAGAACAATAAAGAGGCTGTGTTTGATATAAATCCAAAAAAAAACAAATACAATGGCAAAACATTATGTCAGCGATGCTAGTATATACAAGTGTAAGTAATTGTTAATAATATTAATATACTCTTTAAAAATAGTCTAACAAATTTAATAATTCTGTCTTCTTTTATTTTATTTTATTTTGACAATAATTAGTACAACGATATTGGATCCAGATGCAGCGAGAAAGTATATCAGCGATGTTAGTATATAATAATATAATAATAATATATATACACACACATAAGTATTGAAAGTAATGAGAAAGCAGTTGTCAACATTAATACACTCTTTAAAGATAATTTATTTAATATAATTCTGTCTTCTATTCTTTCAGGACACTATCATTGGATATATAATGATTGCAAGAAGAGAATCTTATCAAGATTAATTAAATAAAATTAGAATTGAGAGTAAAAGTAAAATGTAGAAAAAGAATTATTGCTTATAATTATTATATGTATATCATGTTATATATTTCAAATAAATTATATATTAATTTATAATATATATACTTTATTATTATATTATAATCTTTTTTAAACATATAAACGTAGCTTATGTTACATATAATCATTACATATCACATGTACTTATTAATAAAATATACGTAGCTTATGTTATTTACATATAACATGTATTAAAATAAACGTAGCTTATGTTACATATAACATGTATGTTTTATAATTATATATCACATGTACTTATTAAAATAAACGTAGCTTATATTTTACATATCACATGTATTATCGCAAAATAAATTTGGTATTGCTTATAATTATACGATCTGTTCTTTATTGCTGAACTGGATGCACTAGTGTGTACTGTAGGGATGGGCGATGTTTAAAAAAAGCATCGACATTCAAATAATCGATTTTCAAAAATAACGGTTTTTTAAAAATCGATTATGTCTGAAAAAATCGATAATGATCGATTATTTCGTATTTTTTAATATTAAATTAATGGCATTTTCGAATATTACGAGTAGTGAATACGGGTTAATCGCTCTGAAGGGAGATAGGTAGGTAGGTTACTAAACATCATTAACCAATCACAGCTATTTCTTTGAAGAACGTTGAAACTGTTACAGAATACGTTGCAAATGTTCATACCGTTGCCAAACCATTGTGATTCAATTAACGATAAGCTAATTGATGCTTTGACGGATTAATCAATCAGAGCAGCCGGCCGACAAATTGCTTAACTCTGATTGGTTAATTCCAATTACCGAGTTTGCAACCTGTAATACGTCCTTAAAGGCCTAAACACATTAGTGATTGGCGATTAGATCTTTTGATAATTATCTAATCACTAATCTCAACCTACCTGCCTATTTTGCTTTGAATGGTTGAAAAGTAATCGCTAATTGCTAGTGTGATTAGGCCTTAATGATTACTTTCTTTAAAGAAATGTCTGTGATTGGTCAATAACGTCTAGTAAACTTAGATCGATTAAACCGGACCATTCGAAAACGCTATTTGTATGTGCGTGTGAACGATTATTTTCATATTTATTAAGATTACGTTCTAAAACGTTTTCTCCAAGGAAAATTTTACTCAAATAACCGTTCCGAAACTTTTTTAAGCGTTTCCAATTAGTTTTGTGTAGGCTATCGGTAAAATTTTTCTCGGAGAGAACATTTTGGAACGTAATCTAAATAAATATAATTTAAATAATCTAAGTAACTTATCTAGTAAATTGAAAATAAGGGCCATCACACACGAAATTGCATAGCTGCATGTGCATAGCATAAAATCATATGGACCAATGGACATCGAGTATTAAGTCGCCATATTAACTACGTAACATAATACTTGATGCTCATTGGTCCATATGGTCTTATGTTATGCAGCTATGCAATTTTGTGTCTGATGGCCCCAAGAGTATACATCAATTGGACACACTGTGCTTATTGGTCAATTCAAATAGTGTTTTTGATTTGTCGGGTTCAATCGCTCCGGGGTAATTTACTAAACGTTATTGACCAATCACAGTCATTCTTCTGAAGAATATATGGTTACATTCTTCAAAAAAATGGCTGTGATTGGTCAATAACGTCTAGTAAACTACCCTGGAGCGATTGAATCCTACAAGTCGAAAACGCTAAAAATAAGGCCCTTTGATTGGTCAATCGTTGCTGGTTACCCTAGGCATAGGTCGATATAATTGGTTATGATCAATCGCAATGTGGTCAAATGGGACGCTCCCATGATATGAATGAGCTGTGTCCAGGGAAGTGGTCCGTAAGTATGCGGTTCGGTTGACCATAGCCAATTATATCGACCGATGCATAGTCACCAGCAACGATTTACCAATTAGAGGGCTTATTTTCAACTGGATAATAAACGCTGTATTCATTTCATATACATCCGCAAATGCTCCGTCACTAATCGCGAAAAATAATAATTATTAATTGAAAAATACTATTTCCAGTTGTATTTGGCAATTGCAACTGTTAAAAGAGTCAATCAATTTTAAATTTTTTTGATACACTGTAACCATATTACACACACACATACACTACATATAGTAATATTCATTATATATTTATTTTATATGAATTTTTATTTCATCCGATCTTACCGTTTTGCTAAGTTTAAAATTATTTTTGTTAAACTTGTATTAAAATTTCTGTTGACTGTTAATAGTGATCTGTATCGAGTACGAGTATAATTAAAAAGTGATCCATCAATAAAATAATGAATTTGATTAATACATTAAATTGTGAACAAAAATTATATCAATAATCATCAGTTATAAGAATCCACACACACACACACACACACACACACACACACACATATGTTACATAAGAATATATATACATATAGATTTCATACAAAATAAATAATTTTGGGAATAGAATAGAAATTAGAGAAAGGAGAAATTTACAAAACAAAAACATTAGAATTTGTAGTAAGATATATATTTGATATATATATGCTAAGATATCTGATAATATATATAATATATGTATTACACATAAGTAAAAAAATATTACAATACACATAATATCATTTATTTTATTATATATATATATATAATAAAACAAAAATTACAATCATTAATTAAATTACATTATACTTATCAGTTATAAGAACACACACACACACACACACACACACACACACACACACACACACACACACACACATATATATATACAGGGGGTGACAAATTTAAATGGGAAAAGGAGCGTGTAGGGGACCGAAAAACTAAGTCAAAAAGTCCTTTAGCGATTTGCTCGTTTTTGCTTCATTTTGGAGAAAATCGCAAAAAAAGAAACAAAACAAGTTTTCTTTTTTTTACTTATTTATTTACATTTTATTTGTTATCATCTATTTAATGCAGATATTGTTCAAAATGTAGCCCTCTTACAGCAATGCAAGCATTACATCTAGCACTGACTTGATTAATTGCGGCTAGACATTGTTCTGGTGATATTTGGTGCACTGCATCTATGATTCGGTCTCTTAATTGCTCTCTTGAATTGATTGGCACCGAATAAACTTCCTGCTTCAAGGCCCCATACGAAGAAGTCCATGGGTGTCATATCAGGTGATCGGGGTGGCCAAGGTACTATTCCTCCACGTCCAATCCATCGTTGTGGATAATTTATGTTTAGCCAAGATCGAGCAGCTCTGCTATAATGAGCTGGACATCCATCGAGTTGGAACCACTTTTCAATCCGCTGCTGTAAGGGAATGTCTTCTAAATAATTAGAAAAGTCGTCCTCTAAAAAATGCGTAAATGTGATTCCATTCAATCTTTCGGGTAAGAAATACGGTCCCACCAGCAATCCGTTCCAAATTCCAAACCAAACGTTTATAGCAAATTCATGCTGAAACCTGTTTTCTCTAATAGCTCTGGGATTTTCATGAGCCCATACATGATAATTTCTTTGGTTAACAATTCCTCCTCTTGTAAAGGTAGCTTCATCGGTCCATATTATTTTTAATGGAAATAAATTGTTATTGCGAATTGTTTCAAGAAACCAATTACTAAAATTCAATCTCTTGACGTAATCTTGAGGTAATAAATTCTGTACTTTTTGAAGATGGTACGGGTAGCGATTATCACCTTTCAAAGTTCGCCATATTGCCTAATGCAGCTGATGCTCTTCGGACGCTAGTCTCAGGATTGTTATCAAAGTGGTGTTGAATACAATTTCTCCTCCGACAATCTGCTCTTAACGCTGCCTGGAATTGGTCGCCTTCATTACGAAGTGAAAATGACCCAGTCTCTCGTAGTCTATTAAAAGTCAACGAAAAGACTTGTCGATTAGGCACTCTTCTATTTGGAAATCGGCGCGCATACTCTCGCATCGCTTCTAAAGCATTACCGTTGCAGAAACCGTACACGAAAACTATATCAGCGTATTCAACATTAGAATATGTACGCGGCATTGTAGCTGATGCTATTCACTTCAAAATATCTGAGTAACTGACTAAAGACTGATGAAGGACTCATAGAAGAAAGCAAGAATGTAAACAAATGAAAGAATGTAAAGGATAACATCAAGTAACATCAGTAAAAAAAAGAAAACTTGTTTTGTTTCTTTTTTTGCGATTTTCTCCAAAATGAAGCAAAAACGAGCAAATCGCTAAAGGACTTTTTGACTTAGTTTTTCGGTCCCCTACATGCTCCTGAAGTTTTGCCATTTAAATTCGGGACACCCTGTATATATATATCCCAGATAGCACAGTGAATTCTAACAGTATTCTTTAAGTTTTCTCTTTTTTAAATTGTAATTCTTTAGGAATTCATAGATGAATACAATAAGAATGATTGTGGAAGTTACATGCACCATGATTGGAATTCTTGAGAACTTCTTAAAGTATTCATATAGTATTCATATAGTATTCATATAGTATTTATATAATATTCATATAGTATTCATATAGTATTTTTCTATTTCCATAAATGTGAACTTTATGAATTCAATGGGAATAGTTGAAACACTAAAAGAATATACTAAATCTAAAAAAATAATTGATTTCAATATTTGGAAGAAAATATTTATTTATATTAAGCCAAAATATATTTGAATCATTAAAATATACATGTATATTTTGCTGATTCAAATATATTTTTGCTTAATATAAATAAATATTTTCTTGCAAATATTGAAATCAATTATTTAAATAAATATTTTCTTAATTTAAATAAATATTTTCTTATAAATATTGAATCAATTATTTTTTTAGATTTAGTATATTTTTTCAATAAACATAAGGAATTTTGTAGGAAAAATTAATACACAATATTATTAATATTTTAACTTCTTTTTAATATAACTTCTTATTTAAAATTAAATGTATGTGCATACAATATATATTATATTTTTATATGCATATATAATTTAAAAAAGTAAATATATATGTAATATAATAAACAACTTAAATGCTGTAATTTAATCAGTTTATATTACCACAAAATATCACATATTTAAAAAGAAAGTACCACAGTTTTTGTTGCAATATTTCTTATATTAAATCATGCATCTGGAAAAATTTCATACAAAATGTCATACATACATATATTTACATACACGTACGATTACAGAATTAAATAAAATATTTTCTTTATTCTACATAGTATTTATTTTAATTTCTTCAAATATACGACAATTATGACGTAGAATTCAACTTTTGCAGCGATGTTCGATATTTATAGTAATTGAAATATTATATTCATTACCATAAACTCGATCAAATTAATATTTGAATAAATAACTCACGAGTCTCTCTTCTTCCCTCCCTTCCTTTTTTTATACGATCCGATGCGTGATTTAACCATGATTGTATAGCATCTTCTATTTTTTTCATACATGATGATGTGTGCAGGGACGCTACAGAATCTTTAACAGACCAAATATTACTTTATATTACTTTACGTAGACTAAATCATTTGGTGGAAAAGAAATGTACATGAAAAGAAGCGTTGAAGAAATAACAAATTTGATAATTATAATTTTGGAAGATGTATATATGTATTATACACAAAATTAGTTCAATTTTACATATATAATTAAATAAAATGTATGTATGAATGTTATAGTTTTTTACGACTTACTCAGAATAAGTTTTGAAGTAAACGAATCTTTAAACCGGATAGTATTCTTTTGTCCGCTCCAAGAATATTGCACAGCTAAGGGATCTGCCATTATTCTCTTCATCGCTCGCCTTATATGATCTCCAGCGTCTTTTCCACCTTCTTGCCTTATAAAAGTTTTCTATAAAATTAAAAAAATTATTTGCACTTTTCTAAATAAATAATTGAATGAGATAAACAAAATATATATAGTTTTCGATAATATAATAATGTATTAACGACATTACTAATGACAATATATTATAAATATAATATATATATATCATTATTATAATAATGTGTTTGTTATACTTCAATTAATGCTAGAAATTCAATGCATTTGATGGTTGTTATCAAGTCACATTGAAATTTGCTTCATTTTTATTCTTAAATAATTTTATTATGACAGTCATTACAAGAAGTTGATTCTGTCACTACTCTGTTGACAACACATGTATATAACACACTTGTAAATAACACGTGTTTGACAAAGTCCGCTTTCGATAGATTTAACACATGTAAAAATTGTATTTATACTTACTAATTGTTCTCGTTTCTTTGCATCCTCCGCAAGTGATTTTTCTAATGCATCAAATTCTTCTTTTGTTTGTAATTGGCAAAATTCAACGTTTTCCAATTGTGTATTATTATTTCCTTCGTTTCTATTTTTTGATTGTAATATGTGCTGTATTATTATATCCAATTTCCTATTTATCTTGTCTGAAAAATTGCCAAAATATATTATATATATATATATTTTTTTTCTTTTGAACATTTACATATATTAGGAATTTTTTTAAATCGCAATTATATGCATTTTTTTATTTATACTTATGCAAGGACAACAATTGCATCTGTTCGCAATTATATTGTTGACAGTTCTTGTGGTCTTTGATGTCCTTTTATTCATCAAAACTGTTTGTGATGTACCTTCATAAATAAATGTAACATGATAATTATATATCACAAACATTGCAGTTATATTTATTTGGAACAAGAAATATACACAAATTTACAATATTTTGGAAAATTTAATTTTTAGTAACGTAATTGTTAACATGATTATTATTGATTGAAGTACAAGAAGATGGAAACGATTATGATAATATAAAAAAAATATATCCCCACAAAATACTAGCGAACAGTAATATACAGTAAACGTTATGATTTTCCACTCAACAATGTAACTGTTATATACAAGATATGTTACATTACAGTTACATTGTTGAACCATAAATTATAACATATTGTTATGTTACTGTCCGCTAATGTTTTGAGGACATATACCTAACATCATTGTTTTTATATTATCATAATTATTTTTATCTTATTGTACTTCAATCAATTATGTTAATAATTACGTTTATAGAACTTAAATTCTCCAATTTGTATATATTTCTTGTTTTGTGGATGTATATAAAAATGAATTAATTTTAATATTCGTATTACATGTGTATGTACATATAATTTTAAGTATTGCATTGAATTGGAGAATTGCATTTTTACTTTTCATCATCATGCAAGGAATACAAATAAATGTTATCGGATAACTTCATTTAAAATAATTTTTGTATTACCTTTACAAATGTTGGAAATGTTTATGTCATTTTCATTAACGTCAATTGGATTATTCCTGGCATCTGAATTAAAATTAAGAAAATGTTATCTTTATAACACTATTATTTTGTATTTTTTTGCAATGTAATAATAAGCATATTTTTGAAATTGTTATATTTTGTAATTTAGACATAGCTATGTATTTTTTAATATCATGTTAAAACAAACTTTACTAAATTTATTTATATTTGACATCTGTGTGTGTGTGTGTGTGTATACATATATATACACGTATATACATACTCGTACATTATATACATATATACATATAATATACATATATAAAATGACATTAAAATAGTTTAAAGATTTAGAATAAAAAGTTATATTATTTGAGATTTGTGAGTTTTATGAAAATGTGTTAATAAAAATTGGCTCGGAAATGTATTTTATAATTACTATAGTTAATATTCATTTTTGTTTTCCAAATTGAGAATATATTTTTTTGCATAGATTTAAACAAGTTTATAAGATCTATGATCTTGCAATATATTAATAATATGCTTATGTTTGAATTGCAATATAACAATTGTGTCATATATATTTAGTCACCAAGTGAAATGATAATCGGTTTAGTGTGTACAGGCAATTCTGCTGCTGGGTTTTCCAAATCAAAATCATCATCATTGTCATCTGCACAAAGAACTAAAAAAAGAATGAAACATATTATGCATGTACATACATGCACAATCCCGCATAATAATTTTACATTTACTAGACATAATTCTAATTAAATACCTAGATTAAATATATGTTTTTATACTATATTCATGACCTGATTAATTTCAAGAAATCTATCTACTTGTGTGTGTGTAATTTCTTCAATAATACATGTTAAATTAACATTATTGCATGTATTTACCTTCATAAATTGTGTCAGAAGTTTTGTTTGTTATAATATTACTACATTTAGAAGTTTCATTATGACTGACATTATCAGAGATTGTTGTTAATTGTTTTGATGTTGTTGGTATAATAGTTGGTATATTTTTGTCACAAATTTTCTTTGTAGCATTATTAATAAATTCGGAAGCTTCATTATCTATGGCATTATCAGATGTTGATGCAAATTGGTTTGATTTTGATACAGTAGTTCCTGAACCTAATGTCTCTGCAATATATATACATATATATATTTTAGAATAAAATATTTATAATAAAGAAGTAGTAGCTAATAATAATTTTACTGAATAAGATAATATTACTGATAAAAAGGAAAAGTATAAAGTGCAAAATGAAAAAATTTGTTACACTTTTTTGAAACAAATTCATTACAAATTATACTTTCTTATATACTTGCATTTAACAATTAATGGAATTGTATAACACAGTTGAGCTTTTTATGTTAAAAATAGCAAAAAAGACAATATTAATACAGAATATTAATACACACTACAGTTATTAATGCACTATATAATGTTTAGTCTAGTTATTATATGTATAATTTACTTCTCTTACCCATAACAATATAATCCAATTTTGATGGCAACGGTTGTAATTTTGCTATACTAATGATTTTAGGTTTTTTTTTTGCTTGTTTATCATCTATGAATTAAGCATACATAAAAATTATTGTAATATAAAAGATATAATAATTTCAATAATAGGGCATAACGTTTAATAAATGTGTTGAAATCACACACACACACGCGCGCGCGCACACACACACACATTTTATATATACATATATAACATTACCTTCAGATTCTGAGGAGATTTGTTCATCTTCAGTTTCGTCAAATTTTGGATTTTTTTTTCGAGATCGCTTTTGGGACAGCTCATTATTGTTTGTGAATTTGTCGTATAATATTTCGTCTTGGGAAGAATACCCTGTGCACTGCTTTTCGAAAATTTTGCACTCCTGATAATTTTCTGTAGAAAATTAAAAAAATTATTTAGAAAAATTTATAAAATATATATATATATATACAGATATAAATAAGAATCAAAGAAAAAATATACATTTTACAAGAATTTAAATTGTACAATTTTTAAATTATTAATACTCACCAAATGGCCCAAACAAACAAGCATAATCGTATTTTGTCCACTCAGATTTATATGATACTTGTTTTTTTATCCATGTTGTAATTATGGAATTTTTTTCAGTAGGCCAATAGACAATTTTTTTTTCTTTATCTAACCAGTTTTCTGGGATAGATTGAAACCAATTGTCAACATGAACAACATAAAACATCTATAACCATTTATTTATTTTATACCATCTTTATACACATAGACAATAAATATATATAAATTTACTGAATATAATATGCAAAAAAAATTTACTAAAAGAAAATTACTAATAATTTTATTACTTAGTTTTGTATTATTTATAAAGTAATAAAAACACAAAATAAAATAGTTATATACAAGTATAAATATCTCATGTTTAGTTTAATCTTGTTACAGTATTATACAATAATTAAAAAAATTTAATGAATGTTATTAATTACCACCAGTAACAAGTTACTTTTTAAAGATTTATTTTTTAAAGAAAAAAAAGTAACAGTAACTCATTTGGAAAAAGAGGGGAGGGAGAAAAGAATTACTATTCTGATTATCACATATGTGTATTGTAGATATGTAGATATATCAATAATCGCATATGTAATTTATGAATTTCTAATTCATTCTTTCATCTAATTAACTCTTTATTATTACTATCGAATATTCTTTTTCTTCTCATAATAAGAACATATAAAATAAGAGGCGCGCACACACACACACACACACACACACAGACTTAAAAAATAGGGAAGCAAATAAAAAATTTAATGATAAATTAACAGTATATGGTTTCAACCATAAGGGAAGATAATATTAATTCAGAATATTACATATAATGTTTGTTCAATACAAATTAAAGAAATCAAAATGAGGAATGTAAAAGTGGTAATACAAATGCGGAATTTTGTAACATTATTTTTATACCTTTTCCTTTGATATGATTGATTGTAAATCTCTCTAATATTTTACTTTCACTTTTTATCAAATGTACACCTAATTTATTAGATTCTAGTGGATAAATGGAATACATCAGAAACTATCATTTTATATCCTACGCAGAAAATTTCCGAATTTAATGTTGCGATATATTTTATATTATATATACTGCCGTCTTTTAAATAACATATATTATTTGGTGCTGTTGTACGTAATGTGATCTTTTCAAAAAGTAATCCTTCATAAGAACCATCATTACAAAATGGAATAGCTAATTTTGTCTTATTTTTATGTATTAATACTGGATACGTTTTCTTTTCCAAAGTTTTAACATTTGAAACAAAGATTTCTTCCGATATTCGTTTGTAAAGTTGTGATAATGGTTTATCATGTTTGCGTAGGTATCTCTTTATCTTCTTCATTTCATTCTCAAACGGAAAACAACTGAAATCATCTAGTGATGCTTGAAATGTATCTACATCATCAGCAAGATGTATTAAATTATGTACGGTATATACACAATTTTCTGTACTATATAGACATTTAAAATTTTGCACAAACCACATCAATAATTTTGTAGCATATTCTTTGTTACGTACGCAGTTTAAGGGATCGCATAAAATTCTAATTGCGCAATGAAGAGCAGAAAAATGTAGAATATAATTATTTGGTAAAACATCATATAAAATGAATGGAGCGAAATATAACAGAAAAAAACGAAATTCCGTGGCTTTCCACAGGAAATTCATTCAAGTTTGATCTCGGTTTTCTCGATATTTCTGAGGGTAACTTTTGATTTAAACGTAACCGCTCGTTAAGTACTTTATAATTATGACCGCTAATGCGACATTCTTTGATACCTTTTGTCCACAATAATAACAATCTTTTCATTATTCCAAGTAAAACTAAATGCATATAATCGAGTGGAAAAGCACTGACCATTCCAATTCCAAGTCTCTCTAATGGAGAAATTCCAGTATGATGCTTAGGATCAAGTTTATTTTTAAAACTGTGATCAGTTCTTCGTTCACAACAATCTACAAATACTACTTTATCATTAATGTAGTCCCCTTTTATTATACAACGTTCACATCCATTATAACCAGTACAATATTTTATGCATTTCACAAATGAACGAGCTGGAGAGTCACAGATGACAGCTCTAATTCTAACAAAATAATGGTTACCATTCCATTCAAAACCTTGATCTCGTAAAATACAGTATTCATTGACAAATTCATTTAAAAATTCTTCAACAGATGAAGGTTTTGACATGCCGTGATAAATTCCAATAATAAAAGGCTGGTCTACATTAATGATTTTACCTTGAATTGGCCATAATTGCTTGTTAGTACTTTTAGAAATTGGCAATCCATCAATGTTTATATCAATTATTATAAAATTATTGATTAAATGAAGTGTGTTTTGTCTGCAATATTTGAGTAAAACTTTTTGAAGACCGAAATATAGAAATTCTCCATTACCGCATGGTTTACATTGTGTTACACTGACACATTCTTTCGGTGTATGTAGGAAAACTCGAGCATCACTTGGAATATTTTCATTAGGGTGATATTTTTTATATAACGTTAATAATTTTGACAGAGCATTATTGGAAATATTATTTGAAATAGCCCAAAATTGTAGTTCTGATGCAAATGTTTCGTTACGATCTATAGTTATGTTGATTGTTTTATAATTATTATCCACTATATTTTCGGTTAAATCAACTTCTTCAATATTAGAATTATTTGAATCGCTGCTAGAATACTGTAAAATTTCATTAAAGTCTGTACATTGTGATGGAATAAAAGGATTTTCTATTTGACATTCCTCAATGATTTCTTCTTCAGTTGGGATGACTATATTTATATTACTTTTCTCTTCAAGATTATAATTTTCAAAAATATCTGATTCTATACTTTGACGTAAACGTCTATTTCGTTGCCATCTTGATAATTCGTTAAATGGTTTTACTTGACGCTTCATTTCCACTTATTATTACTTAAAATGCAAAATATTAAATGCATATAAATGCAACTTACTTTTATTTTTTATAATAGTTGGTTATTCTTCAGTTTCGTCTAAAACTTTTATTGTTATACGTGAGTGACTTTGATAAATCTGTAATAAAATATATGTATGAAATTATATAACATTATATTATACATTAGAAAGACTAAAGGAATAAGACATTCTATATAAAAGTAATATATAAAAGTAATATATGAACATATAATAGAAGTTTGTATTCATATAGTCAGAAATCGCCTGTTGAAAGAACATGAACTACATGCAGACAAATATTTATCAAAATTTATCAATAGATAGAGATTTTGATCGACTCTGTTGGCAAACCAACTAAAACAGCTCGTTTACTGAATGAATAAACAACAAAAATAAAGACTGCATGCGTTTATTTCGAGGTTAGGTAGTAGAAATATATTTAGTTCAACTAATACTTACCATTCAATAACACCCAATTATTAATATAATTATGTAGCACTGTGCTTTTGTAGTCTGATATAATATATATATAAATATATTACCACCTTTTTATTGCAAAATACACGTAACACACTGCACACTGCACGAAATTACGAGATAAAGTCCGAACCGAACACACACAGTCTCGCGCATGCGTGGAAAAATAACAAGTAATTCCTTATAAATTCTCAAAGTATTCATAGTACTGTCGCAAAGTATTCATTAAAATGAATTTATAAAGAATATTTCAAGACGAACTGATTATGAATAATTCTTCAAGAATTCTTCAGATATTCATTTTACTAATTCTACAAGTATTCTTTAAAATGATTTCCCTATGAACTTATGTTCACCTTTGTGCTATCTGGG